>WAAB01017760.1:0-114416 GCA_013389865.1 Piaya cayana
GCCAAAAGCAAAGCACATGATATCAGGAATTTTCAGTGCAACAATGATAATGAAAAGATTTTAAAATTACATATTCTTGTTGAAAATGGATATGGATGCACAGCTTGCGATTTCCAGCAATTAAATCTATAAAATTGAATCCAACAAAAGGAATAGAGTAGTTATTGTACTGTCTAGGGTGAATCAGAGCCCTGATTTTGGTGCCTGAGGAAAATTTACCAGCTAAAACTGGGCAGTTGGAACAGTGAGACTGGGTTGCCTGAAAAAAGGTGGTGGACAAGAAGCGAGCATTACAAGCCTGTTGACATCAGGGAGAGCAAGATGACAAAAGGGTGATCCCTGGGAAAAGTCTCTGCCCCAGACACCCAGCCAGGGAGCACCGTGAGGTGAGGCAGCAGGCAATGCCTAATCTGGACTGATGTGAGGTCCTCACCCAGGCTGGGGGAGTCACATCATGGGGATCTAAGTCATTAACCTCCCAGAGTGACTGGCATGCTCAGGACACTCATTTGGGAATGGGGACCCCAATATTTCACAGAGAACAGGCCTAAATCAGAGCACTGGGAGGCTGCCTTTTGGTCTCAGATGTTCATGCTGGCTTTCAGAGCTCTCCCCAGCCTTTTTTTGCCAAGGGATGAGCATGCACACAACTGGTCCTCACAGTTATGGGTACCAACACTCATAGGAATACATTCGCTACTCTATGTTTACTGTTTAAAATGATGTTGTTCAGTTGGGTAACAATACAGCTGGTGACCAGGGCACCACAGGGAACACTCGCCAGTCAACATGGACTAGCCACACAGAGAGACTTGTTTTCTTGAAAGTTGTAGTTTTAGTTGTATGTGCTTTGGCTTATTTTGCAAATCTATTTCTGTTCAGCTCTTTCTCATATCATTAAAAAACAGCTCAGCAACAGCATTTGGCTCTGTAAATAAACCTGAGGCTAGACTAGGAGCAAAATCAGCTTATATTGCCAGGTAAACTGGCATATATTCTTTCATATCCTCTCCCTTTTAATTTTTCCTCTCCTGCTTTTTTCTTTTCTGAAAATATTTCTTTATATTAAGCAACTGTACAAAATATCAGAGATGGCAGAGTGCAATGTGGTACCTTTGTAGCACACTATTTAATGTCCCAGGTGTAATCAATCGAGACAATCTCTAGCAGTGGAGCCTTTAAATAAGGGTCAGATTGATGTCAGAAAAACTTGGATTCTTCTGCTTTCTAAAAAGTTTTAGAAAAATATATATATTGTTTGCCCAGAAAATTTAATATGGATAGGTGCTTTGAAACACTGCAGCAGTACATCCTCTGTGTCTGGTGTTTTTCCCTTCATTATCATCTAAGCTTGGCTTTGCAGACTGCTTTACATCAGATCATTTCAAAGCAACATCTGTCGGTTTCAAGGTTAAGCTTGCTGTTACAATACAGTAATGCTAAAATGTTAGCTCTCTATAGAAATACCTTGGCAAGGGTCCACTTCATGCACAAATTATTGTCTCGGAATACTGCATGGAAACTAGAAGAAAAGATAGGCTAAATCACAAGGATATTTGTTTAGAGCTATGACTTTTGTTTACAATAGCTTCAGTCTGAGAACACTGAAAGACCGAGGCTTTACATTAGTTTTGAGCCTGTTTGTCCAACAGGGGGCTCATCCTAGTGTTCACACTTCCCCAGACAAAGTATCAAAATATCACTGCTTTGGAGCTACTGCATCTCATCGGCTAACGCAAAGAATAGGCAGAGCTGGATGAAACAGGACCATGGCCACTACTTGGAGGGGACCTCAATGCTTGTCCCATTGCTGGAAAACACTGGGGAGTCTGAGCAACTCCAAGCGGACTCCCTAAAATGGTGCTGAAGGATTATCACAGACCCATTCCAGGGACGAAGCCTCAGCTGGGTCTGACTTGACAGACTAGTAAACAATAGTATTTTTTGTTGCATTTATGATGGTTATTTTCATTCTGCTGAATTTAATAAACTAATAAGAGATAGACTTCTGGCAATCTCATTTTACCAACTCACCTCACTTATTACACTAGAAAATTTTAAAGCCTTTTATTCCACCGAAGCTATTTACTAGATCTGCTTGTTGGGGTAGTGGTGCTTGTGAAGCAGGAAGCTATCTAGGCATTGCAATTGCTACATTTGGTTTTCATGTCAATAGCCTGAACCCCCATTCTCAGAGTGGGGCAGATTAACATTTGTACCAGCCAGCAACACCAGCATCACGGGTTTCAAAATTTCTCCTTAGCAAATAGAAGTTTCATTAGAGGTTAGAAATATAAATTGGTGAAGTGACAGATTCTATGATATGATGGAAGCTCAATTATAAGTGGATAACATAATATAACAAGTGCAGATGAAATCCTATTAAGGTCTGAAAATCCAATATCTCATCTTCCTGACTTTTAATTGATCTTTACACATATTGTCTTTGCAGTCAAATATTTGAAATGATTCCTGTACACATAAACAAATGTAAGCACATTAACTCTGTTAATAATTTTAACAAGTAATTTGTATTTCCCATTAGACTGTCTTACAATTTGCTTTACTATAATTAAAGATATCATCAGAGATAAGCTTTAGTGTGTTATTTAAAGTCTGCCTGTTTATAAGATTTGCTTTTATCATTAAATGCAGGTTGATAAGATCCACACATACCCTTATTATGAAATTAGATTTTTTTTGTCTAAAGCAAATAGGATGTTCAGGTAGGGAAGGACTGCTGATTTTTTTGTAAATCCTAAATATAAATCTTTCTTCCTAAGGCTGATCTGTGCTAAGTCAAGAAAGTTCATTACACCACGGCTTTCAGTTTGCTTTACCAGAAAAACTACAACTTGCCATAGAATGTGACCTTCACTAGCCATAAAATTGCATGTCTCCGTGGTGCCTAGTATACTGATGGGCAAGAGAAGTTCTTCATATAAAGGTAGTTATGGAAACTTGCTGCAGAGCAAAGCCACAGGTCTCTTTGGGTTTGGGTTGAATTAAAAACTTTAAAGGACAGAAGTCCTTTTGCTCGTGTTTCTGGAATCTCAGACAGCAGTGGCTTTCAAGCGTCTAGTTAGAAACACAAATGGTTTACATATGATATGGGATGCCATTAAAATCCTTTGCAAGTACTGTACTGTACTGTTTATGCCCTTCCAAATCAGACACAAGCCAGCCCTCCTTTTTCTTTGAGTTATACAACGGGGAACCAGCTACTCACCACTACTCCTGCTCTATTTTGTGCAATTGTTTTGTCCCTCTTAACAGTAGCCCTCTGAACTGTCATTTGAGATTATTTCTTTTGCATTACTTGCCAAGAAGAGGAAGAGAATCAACATGTATATTTCCACCTTGAGGTTTGAACTATTTGCTTGTGGTACAAATGTGACTTTTGGGAGTCTTTCCTTAGATGTACCCCCCACCACCACTTTGTAAACAAAAACAACCTTGACACCAGCTATGACTAATCCATTGATTTAGTTCAGTAATAGAATATATGTTCAATTCATAGTTGAACAGCTGAAATTAGCCGGCAAAGATGGAAAATCGTCGAGTGGTTTAGAATCTATTTCTTTTTTAGGCTACTTGTCTTCTAGTCAGAGGTAAATAATGTCCTAGTGAATAAATTGGAGGAGTAGGTGTAAGTTTAAGTAATTTTCCTTAGTTTATTTTTCACTTGTGGTTTGTTTGGAGGATTTTTTGTCCTCAATTTTATTTTAAGGGATGAAACACTTATTCCCCAGCCTAAGCACCTGCTGCTTTACTGTTCTTATTTTTGTGTAGAGAAGAGACAATTTGGACCTTAATTAAAATTGGAATCCCTTCTTACTGTGGAATGATATTAAACACTTGGCTAGAAAGAACTAAAATGCAGTAAAAACTTTCTCTTGCTATTATTTTGATGATAATTTTAAGACTCCTGCAGGAGATGAAAATAAGACTACAAAGATATCACTGGCAACTAATAGATTGATGCTCTTCCATTCCTCGTGGCATTCAGAACAGTAAGATCATTTGCATCCTGCTTTCCCAAGATCTCACCTACTTTTCCTCTGTAACTCACGTTTTCCAAACTGTCAAGAGCAGAACAGATTCAAGTATAACACTGAGAGCTGTTTAACTATTTATGCTGCAATAATTTTGTATTGATTTTATGTAAACTTTTAACCAAACACAGATTGCATTGCTTGAAGAAGACTTTTGGGAGTTCCTAATAAATTGCCTTTCCAATCTTTAATGGAGCATTAGTAATTATCGGATACAATGTGATTTAAAGTCACTTACAAGCCACAGAACAGTAGCTTGATACAGTACATTTCTGTCTCACTAATAAGTTGTGTTATATGCACTTCATAGCTGAAAAAATACTAGGAAAAAACTGACAATAAATTATCTTCATTGTAAAATTCTAGATGATCATCATGTTATCATATGTTATATGATATTTTCATCAGTAACAACTACTGTAGTGATTTAAGGATTTCTACAGGAGAAAGAATTAGCACAAGTAGGGTCTGATGCACAAGAGAAGGTTGTGGGAGAAATTTGATCCTCTTTGCAACAAAGTCTAAGCCAAGAGAAAACAATAAGGTCCAGACCAGGTAGGAAAATGAACAAATAAAATCACCAAAATTAAAATAGATTACCCACTGAAAGATCAAAGTAGAGAGAGATCTGATTATTCCAAAGCTAAGACAGAAATCCTATTGATGACCAGATCTTTAGACTTCCTCTTCAGCTGTGGGTTAACATCTAAGGAAACCCATGTATCACTGAGCATGGAAATAAATGTCATAAAGAAGTGAGCATGCAACACTGAGTATCAAGGATCATTGGGTAACCAGAAGCTGCTGTGATGCAGTGACTGGATGCAAATGCATTGCAGTGGAACACATGAATGACCTGACAAGTTCTCAGTGTCTTATCAATTGTTTTTTCCAGCCCTGATAGTACCTCTGATAATTCCTTTAGATACAAAAGACTTCAGTAATTTTTCTGTAGTCCTTCTGTTGGTCACGTAGCACAGCTGGTTTAAGGAGGCTGACTGGAGTGAAATGAGGATGTGCCAAGGAAAGAATTCACTTCTCTGAGTTGCTATTGCTTTATCTTTTGCTGCTGACAATTCTCATATTTTCAGCAGTCAAAAAGGCACAGACTTAATTTCACAATTGACTTTTTATTAGGCACTCCATAGCCACAGACAAAATCCCAATCACCCCTGAGCTGCACACAGGCCCGAGGAAGTGTTTCCTGCCCTTTGTCCCTAGCATGCAAAGGATGGCACGGTTTTTGATTCATTCCTCTGTCTCTATCACAGCTTGCTACATTCACAGCTAGTTTGCTGTTTTGCTGTCCTCTTTCATCATTGGTCCCTTCTTTGCTGCTCATGTCTGCATGTCCCTGAACCCTCCTCCCACATTCTACTCAACTGCCCATGCCCCAGCTTTCCACACCTGGCTTTGTGCACCCAGCTCCCACCTATACATATTTCTCCATCCAGTATCTGAATGACCTCTTCAGTCTCCTTTCCCTGTTAGCTGCTTTCACTTTGTTTATCTGACTATTACTGCCACTCAATTTTCTTTCATATTTCCACTCTATCCACAGCAAGCACTGCCCAGGTCTGCAATAAATTTCAGCTAATCCATTTCTTGTTCCTTCCATCAATCTACACTGATGCCTTTTATCAGTTTCCTCCCTAAGGAATTGCTTGCCCTTCACTTGGCCCCTATAACACTCTTGGAGTAACTGTATTCCTATCAAGTCTACCCATCTATCTTCAGCATTTATGGTTCTCAGGTCATTACAGAACATAAGCACTGATACCTTTCCCAAGAACACCACTTACCATTGGAGCCACTCCCTTAAAATTCAATCCATTAATTAGATATTCTTACTAGCAGCCTTATCCCTTTCTCACTACCTCATATATACATTTCAATACCTTTACCAATCTATAAACAAATGAACAAACCCACAGGACTTGTATTTTTTAGGTCTTTTCTGCCAGCCACAGCTGAACCGGGCTGCCATGAGTAATGATGCTCCTCACCTTCTTTGCAGATTTCCAGATCCCCAGACCTGATGATGGCCTATAAAAAACAGTTCATTGACTTGAGCGGTCAATGAATAGGGTCTGCTGCCTTATTTCTTTGTTTGTTAGAGCACCCAAGAGCAACAAGATTAAGCAAACTTTCTTAAGATTTAGGAGAGAGATTTTTTTTAACGGCTTATTTCATAGCGTACCAATAACTCATGGAGGTCATGGGCCTGCCTCTAGAAAGCAGAAAGCCCACAAATATTCCATACAGCACTCAGGGATGGAAATACACACAAATGTTCACAGCCAGTATGCAGCTAGCTTACCTCATCCATTACCTCAGTCGTCTTATTCCCATGTGTGCAGGAACCTTCTTAGGTAGATCTAAAATGAGACAGTGATTGATTATGGAAGGAACAGTTATATGACTTAGACATTATCTCGGTTTCCACAACCCTAATCACAAAGTTCCAAATGCATTCAAGTGACAAACCAATTTAAAAACAATTTGACTCCCAAGACAATCACAACAGGGAAAGGCTTTAAACTGAGCAGGTATTACAATGCAATTAGCACAATTAACCCTTTGTCACAGCAGCAAATCAAGAGTTTCTACCTCTTAGCATTTCTTTAAAATGTCTGTAGTTGGAAAATTGACTTCCAGCAGGGAGGAGTTAACACTATGACAATCTCTTCCTTACAGATTTTTAACAGTCACCAGGTGGCAAAATCTATTTATACACCATATGTTTGTAATAGGATCTCAATTTGTAAGATACAACATTAAATTTCTTGAATGAATATACTGAACAGAATAGCATGACATCTGAAGCTGCAATAACATGATGAAACATATTAAAATCAGTGTTAATATAATAATCAGCTGTGTTTTGTTCCATATGGCAAGTTATTTTAACAGTTAAGCTAAGCCCCATCTGTTTCTTCAAAAACCTAAATGTAATAAAAGAAGAAAGGTCACGATCATGAACTTCTGCCTCCAAGTAACACTCTGTGTATTTAATAATGAATGTATAGATCACTAGTTTTCTATATGATGTGTGCCAAGTTAAAAGGGAAGGTTTTTTCCACACATAAAAAGTAGTGGATTTGGAGAGAATCTTTTTTCCTATCTTGTAACTTACTGAAGAGCCTTGAGGAAGTGCACAGATGGCAGCAGAATGGTCAACGGCAACGTAGAGAGCAGACATAATTTTTTTCTGTGCTGAAAATCCTGTCGTCTCAGGCTACACCTGATTCTATGGCTATGACAAGACAAATGGTATATTCCACATACCTAACCAGGTATGTGTGCTGCCCTTCTGTTTGTACAGAAATGCGTTGACAGAAGAGCAATGGAGAACATTTGTCTTTATCTTTATAACAACTGACAAGATGCATGATTACCACTGTAAGAGTATCAGAGATAAAAATAAAAGGCCTGGTCCATGAGCCTAGTTATTAGTCACATGCTGAAATGCTGACCAAGTCTAGCAGAGTAGGAATTATTTGTAAAATTGCCTTCAAAGAACATTATCTTCCACTCCATTTCCAATAAACTGATCAAACAGATCTCACCTGCACCAGCTTTTCTTTTTTTTTGTGTGAAGAGTTTCTAGCAGTTTTGTAAGTTTGCTAAGTTTGAACTATTAACGGTCACCTGAAATTCATCACATCTGTGGCTTCATATCTTCCAATTTTGAGGAAAATCTAATTATTACTATGATTGATTTCTATCAATGTAAACATCTCAGTAGAGATGCAAACTCTGAATTTGCCAGCTGTTGGAAAATCATGTATACTGTGTTTGGTTTTGAAGGTAAACCTCCCCTGAGCTACTTTCAAGGGAAATATGATTACCAAGCCCCATATTCAAACACGTGATCCTCATCTGGACATCTATTTACATCTTTTACTGCACTGAGATAGGTGAAAATGTGTCTAGGTTGTTAGTTTTGTCACACACCTTAGAAACAGCCTATTGAACACTAATTTTGTCATCTCTTCAAATTGTTCCAGTATTCCTGAACCGTCCTCCCTAAAGTGGATGGATTACTCACTTGCGTCCTGGAAGTTAACCCAGAGTGTAACCTTTGTAATTTCTGTGAATATGTTGATCTCTGAATATAATCCTGCCACTGATTAACAGATGCAGCATCCTCTGCAACATGCAACAAATCCAATGTGCAAACAATTTTAGGCTCTCCATTTGAATACAGAAGCTGAGATACAGAAGGGTAAAAGTTTTTGTAACCTGAGAGACCCCTGTCAGCTACACAAATAAAGAGGATTAGGATCAGAGCTTATTCATACCAATTATAATTTAAGCTTCATGAGTCGCTTCCCACAGCGTAGTAAAGAAAAATTTGGGTTTTTCCCTACCAACAAAAGCATAGTTTTATCTGGAGCTTTTCCACCTGCAAGGAAATTACATGTACAGCACAGCTTGCTATTACACAAGCAAGAGATCTACCTGTCCCTTCAGGGATGTGAATTATGAAAAGATTAAAGGTCTCTTGCAAGATATCCCCTGAGACTCACCCAAGCAAGGGTATTGGTTCCTCAGTGTAGATGGTCAATATAAACCAGCTCAGTAGCCCTGGCTGCTGGGCAGCAAACTGGGTGTAGGAGCACCAGCAGAGCATGGATTTGACATTTGAGTTACCAGGAAGGTAACTGTTGTTTTCAAGGTGTTTTCCTCCAACTGATATTAGCAAAAGGGATAACTTAAAAAAAGAAATTGTCTTTGAAAAATCTCAGCACGTCTCAGAGCCACACTCATGTAATTTTGCTCTTCTCCCTAGCTAGCCTTCTGTATTTCTGTTGTCTGTCCTCTCTGTAAGCATCTTGGCAAGGTATTTTGTCCTTGCATCTGCTTGCAAAAGCTATCAGTAACTGTTAAGCCACACAAACATGCAACTAATAAATAATAATCAATATGGAACATAGGCCTTTAGACATGTGGTAAAGAGTCATTTCTACTATACGCAGGTATTACCCTAGCAAAGATGGTCTGGCCTCTTTCCACGTTCACAGTTCTGCGTTTTTCATTTTTATTTATGGTAAAGTAAAACAAAAGTAAATTTAAAGGGAAAGGATATAACTTCTATGCCACTAAAACAGAGACATAAACCACAGAAACCAAGATATGCAAAGACACAACTGTAATTTTTCCTGACACCACGCAGTCTGACATGGTGTCAGATTTAACTTTGAATTTCCTGGCTTTGGTGGGTCCTTGTTCTAACCCCAAGACATCATTTAAATGTAGTTTGTCATTTCTGAATATAACAGTAACTCCTATATTATCAATAATAATAGGTTACCTTCTGCTCCTTAGGGGCAAACTCTCAAACAAATGGGTTGTGAATCAATAAATAAGATAGTGTGCTGCAGATAAATTTATTTATTCATGAGATGCTTATCTCTCTGTAAATTCCTTGGGAAAAATCCCTAATCCTACCATACTGAATTGACTATTTATCAGTTTTGAATTGGACCTTATTAATTTTTTTTTTCCATGCTGAAAAACGTCTCTCATGCAATTTATCTTCGTACAGAATTAAATTTCATTCTGTCTCTCTTTTCTCTCCCAGGAACTAAACCCAGTGGTTAAGAATGGAAAATAACAGATGGGAAGAAGCTCCCATATACAAATCTGCTGTGCCTGAGCATTCTGTAAGCTCTCTTTGCAATCTAGTTGCAGAAGCTTGTATGTCATGGCATAAGCACAGTCACATTTGGCTTCTCACTCATCGGTGACAGGCTGAGTTGTTTCTGCCTTTGTTTTATTGCCGGCTCATTGGCAGCTGCTGTAAGTAGAGATCAGCTCCATCACAACCAAGTGCAATTATATTTATAGGGTACAAATGTACTTACAGTCCCTTAAGCATAACATTGAATTTGATGCTAAGGTTGCGATTCAGGTTTTTTTCTACTGACTGTGGCAGGAGATATCTTCTCGATATCTAGGAACTAAGAAAACAATGTTCTGCTGTGGGCTCATTTGAATAATCTCACCACTCATTAAACACAGCTGCAAGGCAAGGAATGACAGAGTTCAAAAGCAAACCAGGGGAATACATTAGTAACAAAATCATTGTCTGAGTCTTTAGGTATGTTTCCCCAATATTCCTTAACATTGCCATTAATTGCAATAGGAATAATTTTGTCATCTGCAAACCCTTGGAAAGGTTAGAGGAATACTGTGTGCTGATAACATAAATGTCTATTTTTAGAAACACTGTTGCTAGAGAATTTCAGAATGTTATACCCTTTGAGTAAGGACAAAAAGAGGGGTTTTGGTATGGGTATTTGCAGTCTGTTTCATTTTATGCAACACGGCCAGACAGTACGTTCTGTTCTAAAAATGGCTGTTGATGTGATTTAAAATATATTGCCTAATCCTAATATCTTCAAGAGGCTGCAGACTGCAGGGGAAAAAAGAAAACCAACACAAACAAAAAAGAACCAGCACTCAGAGATTCACACAAGGTTATGTTTTGCTTGTGGTTCTACATATTATTATCATCAGGCTACTTCTCTGGCCAAATGGCATCCACTGGCTCATCAGAAATGCACCATTCTCCGCCTTTTTGGCAAACGTTCCCTGATACACCTGTTAGGACAGGCAGCAAGCACAGCAATGGGGCAGTCTGTCTCAGTTCAGTTCCTGCGATCAGAGGGTGCCAAAATGCTTCAGGGCTACCAAAGTGTTGATGTCTCCAGTGCAATTTTCATCACTCTCTTTGCTAAATAAAATCAGCTTTCCAATATGGCTCAGGCGATTGGAGCAGGGTCTTTTTATTCTCCGCGAATCAGAATTGCTGCCATTCTTTGATATTTATCAACCCGAATCCAGAGGGAAATATTCAGCCTCTCATTTCCAGAATACATGCTTTTCCTCACCTAAAAAAGCTGCTGGATTCTATGAGGCAAAGAAATTCAAGTATGTTTGATTCGGGGAATGGAGGATATTACGAGTGCTTGGAGGACTATGTGGCAAGTGGCCATTTTTTTTCAGATCTGCTATTGTAATCAGAATCAGAGTGACTGGAAGGTATTTTCCATTAAATACCTCTCTGGAGCTAAATCCAGGGACTGGGGCACTGTTTGTGAAAACACTGTTATTTTTAAAGGAAATGTACTTGTTTACACATCATAAAAAGTTTAAGAGATACTTCTCCTTTAGGGAAACATGCAGACAGCTAGAGTTGAAGAAAGTTGTTTTACAAATCCTTCAGGTGAGAAGGAGCACTGAAAACCAAAAGGCTATACATCCTACTTATGGTGGCTGTCACTTTTTTTAAGTTTTGTAAAACTTATGGAGGAAACATTTTATACAGAGTAGATATAAGTAGTCCCAATTAGACCTTGGCTTACACAGCATGCAGGCACTTGCTTATCTTTCAGCCTGCAAGTAGTAGCATTGACTCCCAAAGATGTAGTTACGGCTGAGCATCATACTCAGCTTGGACAGAGAAGACGACCTGACACTGTGGCAAGTGTGCCATGTCGTGCCGTGTGTGCTCTACCTCTGACTCTCCTTCCTCAGGATGGAAAGCAAAGGGCCTTTCCAGGCACCAGGGTTATTCTACAGAAGAGATCAACAGGCACACAAATGGAGTTTGATCATATTTACTGTTGGTTTAAGTCTTGTTTCGGTGCTGCAGGTGCTTTGCCTCACTCTGTAAAGTCATTTGCAGGCAAGTTCACAAAAGAAAGTCCTTTAATAACAACAAGAAAACACCAGCTGCTTTTAGCCTTTCTGTGTGGGAACAAATGTCATGAAAAAGAAGGAAAGAGGATATGCTTTTTTTTTTTCATGGGGAATTAAAAGCACTAAATGCCATAGGCCTATCTCACTGCACAATTTAATTAGACTATTTTTCAGTTGTTTGTTTAGTTCTCTTATTTATATTTAATGTGGCTGCAAACAGCAAGCAAGGAGTTTGGTTCAGCAGCATAATGATGCATTATGCTAGCGACTAAACTCCCGAGACTTCGTGATCTTGGCACTTATGGTCAGGTCAGCTCCTATTATTCAGTTTCTGGAGTCACATGTGAAGGATATTAGCATTTTTCTTCTAGCTAGAGGAGGAAGAGCATACCACCAGCACGCCGGTGGATGCTGTTGCTAGGCAGGAATCAGAGTCCTGCAGTGGGGTCATGCTTGCTCTTCACCCCACCCCCATGGTATGTGGTGTCATCACAAATTACTGCAGAGGGACTGAGGAAAGCAGACCCATATTCTCTAGAAGGGCAGAGCAGAAAGAGTGGATGTAAGAAATGCAGTGTTGAGAGCAAATTGTTGCTATTATTTGGCAATGCTTGACCCTAGCTTGTTCTGTTGGGAGGACAAACAGCGCAAAAGGACAGACAGAGCTGGCTGTGTCAACAGCCCTGAACAGCTTGATACTCCCTTCAGCCAAAGGGAGAAAGTATTGACACTGAAACATACACCCAAATGTTCAGGTGTCCAATAAAAGAGCGCTGCAGGTGGTGGGATTTAGGAAATCCTTGCCCTCATCATCCCTCATTCCTGTTAACCCAGTCTGCTGCCCTGGAGTTTATTTGAACTCTCTTCAGACACAGTATTCTAGGGTAATAGTTTCTGTTTGCTGAGACAGAGAAAGCAGAGTTGCCTGGGGCATCTGCCAATAATACAGGAATGTGACAAGGGGAACTTATGTTTTGATTTTCTGGGCCTTTCTTTTTAGCAACAGGTTTTTTGGGTTGTTTTTTTTTAATTAAGCTCTGATAATCTAGTGGATGAGGTACTGATTGATTCATTTTATCAAGTTGGTTATATTTTACAGTTTCTACAGCACATTTCTGTAAGTAGATGTAGCTATTGTTGGATTTCATTTAACAGGAATGGATATTTTTAGCAAACTTTTTGAGTATTTATAACAAAACGACAGGCTGACAGTGCTGTGGCACCTTTGTTGTGGTAGTAGAAAGTGAAAAGACCTATTGAAAAGTCTCAAATATTAACTCACATTTCTAACTAATGTAGGAAATACAATTGGAATAGGAAAATAAGAAAAAAATACTAACCACGTCCTATGCAGAAAAGTTTCAAAATCTTTGTCCAAGAAAAGTAATAATTCTCAGGTACAATTAATATTCCAATCAAGTCTTACATGCTATTCAACTCATATCATACAGCATTGGTATAATAGGTTAGACTCTGAAGTAATGAAGACAATGAAATAAGACTATCTAAACCAGCTCAATATACACAGGGCTTTATATCCAAAATAAGTGTTGACATATTATGTATACTTAGCTGGAAAGAAAAAAAGACATTGAAGTTCACTACTGATCTTGTGCTTGGAGAAATTTTTTGCTCTCTTTACATATCTGAAAAAGAATTTGCTCACTTTGAAATGAGTATATAAAAATAGAACAGTGGAAAAATCCATGGAAGAAACTTAAGCTGAACCTGAACGCTATTTTAAGCAGTGGGCAGCAAAAGTCTCTGCATGGAAAATGGGCAAGACTTAAGAATGCTGGTGAATATTGCACTGATGCTTAAAAGCAGGCTATGTAAAACTGTCAGATGGAGTCAGTATGATACTTTTATAACATTGGCATTTTAAAAACTAATAAAACTACAAACAAGTGCAAAGCTCATAATATGTTGGGAAGTTAGCATATGTGTTGTAAGCAATTGGTAAATGCTGCCCTAAAGTGTGCCTGGTGTGTGTCATAGCCAAGGAGGCTGCACACTTTGTTGGGACTTGTTTCCTGACTGTTTCCCAAAGGATGTGAATGTTGAATACACAGTCTTCCACCATGAGCAAAGACTAGAAAAGTGAAGATCATTGACTATGTGGGACTTCATCTTGGGATTAGAAAGGCCAGTCAAACCTAAGAAACTACTCAACAGATCTGAATGCCCAAGGATCACACATATGGAACTTCATCAACATCGGCACTGCTAGTCTTGAGAGGACCATCCAGCAGGAACAGAAGGAGATTAATTCAGACCCTAGGGGTATTCAAATATGAAGAGAAAATTCTCAAGAGGTGCTCAGAAATTTCTTAGGACTCTGCCTAAGAATCTGAAGAACCATTACAATTATTCATCCCATTCGATCTGTAGCCAGTGTTTCCAACAAACCTGTTATTGAAACACGACCTTGACTTGTATGTATATAATCAGTTCAAAGCTCAGGGCAAAAGACTGCCTCTTCACAGAACTCCTTGGTGCATGATATTGGTGTCAATGTGCATGATAAGAGTAATGATAATAAAAATAATGAAAAATTTCATGCGCTGGAAATGTAGACAAACACGTCAGACTATATTTTGCATACAGCATTTGTTTAAAAGGATTGTTTGACTTCATGGCTTTACAGTGGCTATGGAACAACACTATATAACTTTTTAGCAGCATCAGAAGTGCTGAGTGGTGTGTTAAAATGGTTTATGTTACACAGCTGAAATGACAGCAGTCTGCATGTGCAGTCTGCAGTGAGTCAGACTGGACTGTGGCCAGGACACTCAGCTAAGTAATGCTACTGGAAATTCCTGAAAAACAATCTTGGGATCTTTAATGACTACAGAGGAGCAAGCTAACTGTTTTGCAACTCATTTGAAAAACAGTTCATCATCACAGTGCAAATGTTCTGTCTTATGGTTAATGCACCGTTGGACAGTTGAGAGGTCTGTGTTTAACTCCCCACTCCACAGCATGCTTCCTATGTAGTGGTGGGGAAGTCAGCTAATCTCTCCATGACTCTGCTTCTCCCTTGACACACATGACAATCAGCCTCCATGTCCTCCAGCCTTTCCCTACATTGTCAAACAAGCAGAAAATGGGATGTGACATGGTGTGTCGATACACATCCATCCTGATAGGGCCCTACCCTTGGTGGGGGCTGTCCCTGCTCTGGGAAACCACCTTCTCAGGCTAAGGCAATGTAGTGGGACTAAGTACCATGTCCTGTGCACATGAAAGCACACATGGTAGAAAGTGACAAGTACCCCAGGAGGTACCTGCATGTGACCCGGACAAGGAAAGCCCTGCTGAAGGCTGGAGCTCTGCACTGATGTCTGTCCCTGCAAGGAGGTGCCTGTATCAGGCACACTTTGGTAGAAGACCCAGGCTGCACAGCTGTGGCTGAGGCTCAAAAGCAGGAGAGATGCTTCAGCACTATAATGCAAATACGCGAGGAAGAAATAGCACCATGAAACATCGTGAAGGTCAAAAAAAGTGACATTTGACAGGCCTGGTGTGGGAGCACAGGCAAGAACAACAGTAGCCAGATGTTAGAACAAGACCTTGGTGAAGAACAAGTCAGAAATACTGAGGGATTTGCTGCTAGACATATTAATCTGGAATTAAATAATGTTATATATTTCAAAGGAGGCATAAGAAAATCCCCAGACACATGACTATAAATTGTCTAATTTTAACCCCCTAAAATATTCATATTTCTAAAGTAGTCTGATATTTAAGTCTAGAGATAGGGCACTCAGAGATTTAATTTAATTAGCTAGAGAATTATAGGCGTTTAGTCTAAATCAAGAAAGACAGCTGTAGTTGTTGCCTAACAATAACATACAAGGCTGTAAATTCATCCAAACTAAAATTAACTAATCGCAAACTGCCAGCAAGGTTTTGAAATACTATATGCTCTGAGATATGGAAGAAAATACTTCAGAATTAATAATTTTAAATAATAAACTCAGCAGGTTAAGGAAAAGAAAAATGTAAATAAGCAGGTGCTGTTAGGAAACAGAAAACATAAAAGACAGTGGACTAAGAAGGACCAAGAAGCTGTTTCACACAAAATTTTATTGGTGGAAATGTAGCTAACCAAACTGTTACATAAATCTGAATTGGTATGCTAAAATCATACACACAGATAAGCCTAGCTATCCAAGTTCTAATAATTATTGTCATTAACATAAAGGAAAACCAATTGGGTTAATTCTAGCAACTGTTTGAAATGTTTGCAAAAAGAAACTCTCAAATGACAAACATCCACAGAAATGTTTTCACAAGACTAAATAATGTTACTTGTTGCAGTAATATAATTAATTACATGAATGATTATTTCTCTGTTACAATAAGAAAACCAGACAGATATATCTATGCTTCTCTCTGTATATATGAGCAGAGGAAATAATTAAGCTAGACCTTGGTCATGTTATTCCGTACCTTTTCTTTCATGGAAAAGGATTGTTCTGAAAGAAAATTAGACAGTCTCTGCCAAAAAAAAGAAAAAAAAAGAAACAAAGGAAAGCCAGAGAAACCAAAAAGCCAGTTTAAAACCATGCCTCACAGTGTTGAAAATAAACACATTAAATAGAATCATGGAATCATATAGTCAGAGAATAGTTTGGGTTGGAAAGACCTTAAAGATAACCCAGTTCCAACCCCCCTGCCACAGGCAGGGACACCTCCCACTAGACCAAGCTGCCTAAGGCCTCATCGAACCCGGCATCAGGTTGAACATCTCCAGGGATGGGGCAGCCACAGCTTCCCTGGGCAACCTGTGTCAGTGCCTCACCACTCTCACTGTGAAGAAATTCCTTCTCATGTCTAGTCTAAATCTGCCCCTCTCCAATTTATAGGCATTGCCCCATGTCCTATCACTACAAGCCTTTGTAAACAGTAGCTCCACAGCTTTCTCATAGCCCCTTCAGGTACTGGAAGGTCTCTATAAGGTCTCCTTGAAGCCTTCTCTTCTCCGGTCTGAACAACCCCAAGTGTCTCAGCCTGTCCTCATAGAGAAGGTGCTCCAGCCCTCTAATCATCCTTGTAGCCCTCCTCTGGACCTGTTCCAACAGCTCCATATGCTTCTTATTTTGAGGATTCCAGAACTGGACACAATACCCAAGATGAGGTCTCACAAGAGAGGAATAGAAGGGCAGAGTCAGCTCACTAGCCCTGCTGGCCACGCTTCTTTTGATGAAGCCCAGGATACATTTGGCCTTCTAGGCTGCAAGCACATGTTGCCAGCTCATGTCAAGCTTCTCATCAAACAGCACCTCTGCAGGGCTGCTCTCAATCATCCCCTATCCTGTATTGAAATTGGGGATTGCCCTGACCCAGGTGTAGGACCTTGCACTTGGCCTTGTTGAACCTCATGAGGTTCTCACAGGCTCACTTCTTCAACTTGACCAGGTCCCTCTAGATGACATCCCATCCTTCCAATGTGGCAACTGCATCACTCAGCTTCGTGTCACCTCCAGACTTGCTGAGGCTGCACTCAATCTTGCTGTCTATAGCATTGATGAAGATATTAAACAGCACTGGTCCCAGTATGGAAATAATAGAAAATGCATATGTTCAGACAGCATTATAAAACAAGTTGCCAGATGGGAACCCTTGAGGGCACAAAGGAGGTGTCTCACAGTCCTGGTTTATGGATCTTAGCTGATAAGAATGAAGTTAGTCTTTAAAAGCCCTATTAAATTTTCTCTGTTACTTTTCCCATTCTGCTTGGAATTCTCTGTTTTGGTGAGCATTCAAAGAAATGTCAGAAAAATGGCAAAATTTGGGTAGCAAGCAGAATTGGAGAACAAATAAATACATTCTCAAACAGGAGCTGTTTCAGAAAACTAGACTTCGAGAGAAGAGCTGCCTTCTGTGGGACAGCAATGGATAAATGATATGTGGGCCAGGAAGTTGTAAACATATATCCTTATACATTTTATACAGAAAGACAGTGGTACCTGTGGTGTCTAGTGGAAAACTCACTGAAGCCAAAGTCTGTGTGTCTAGTTTCTCTCTCAAGTCAGTGGAGTGAATAAGCACTCCAAGAGTAACTTCATTTTATCCTAGCATAGGTGGCTGGAAATAGGTCAGATTATTCACACTTTCAAAACTGTTTGTTCCATTCATGTGGATAAAAGAGATCTGGCTGACGTAGCCTACATGGATTTCCAAAAGACATTCAGCAAGGTCCTTCTGCAAATGCCCCTAAATAAACCAAACAAGCATGGGATAAAAAGGAAGGTTGTTGCATGAATAAATAATTGATTAAACCATTGGAAGAAAGAGTAAGAGTAAATGGCCAATTTTTACAGTAGAGGAAGGTCACCAATGGAGTCCCACAGGAACTGTGCTGGGACTCATGCTGTTTGACACACGCTTAAATGCTGTGAAACAGAGGATGGGAGGTGAAGTGACAAAGTTTCCTGAGGTTACTGGGTTATTTGGGGTAGGAAAGTTAAGGACTAACAGTGGAAAACTGTACACGGACCTCTTAAAACTGAATGATTGGACATCAAATCTCAGAGCAGAGAAATGTACAAAGAAGCATATGAGGGAAAACTCTAATATGCAGCTGTGAAATTTAGTCTGATATTATCATTCAGGACCAAGATCCTAGGCTTCTAATGGATAAGTAGAAAATTCCTTGAAAATGTTGGCATGGTGTGGAGTTACGGTTAAAAAAAAAAAGTCAACATAAAGAATTGCCAGGAAAAGAACACAGAACAAAGCAGAAAACAACATTATTCTTTGAAAAGCCATGACTGAGGGAGACATATAATAGAAGATTACAAAATCGTGAAGGGCCAGGAGAAACCAGATGGGAAAGAACTATTTGCCATCTATTCCTGTATTAGAGCAAGAAAACATCAATTGGTGGTAGGATGTGGTAGGTTCACAGAAAAAAAAAGAAAGCAGGTTTACTTCATACAGCTTATACTTCAGCTGCAGAATTTCCTGCTTCAGATTGTTGGGAATTTGCACAGAAGTTTACATAGATTCAATAAGCAACCAGTTCAATTAAGAGAAGGCAAATTGTTTGAGGGTAATGAAATACAAAATAAATAAAAAATAAATAAATAAATAAATAAAACATCCCACTCCCCCTAGCATATTAGTTTAGAAACCACTGACCTGCAACTTGTAGGATGCTTGAAGTTTGTTTCAGTGTTATCATAGATGGCCGACAGCTTTTCAAATTCATCCTTTGGCATCTGCTGTCAGCTACTGCCAGGGGTAAGACACTGAACTACGTAGACCTTTGCCTAACCCAGTCTGCTGATCTTATACTATTTAATATGAATACAGGGACATTCTTGAAAACCCTTTTTCTTTTGTGCCACAGTGATTTCCTTGCTTGGTGACAGACTTATAAAACTGCATCTCAAATGTGAGATAGAAAACCGAATACTTTCAAAGAAGGACAAAATGCAGAACAGAACAAAATGAAACAAAAAGCCAAAGAAAAGTATTTGGAGGAACAAGTGCACACACTGCTGGAATGGTTACCAGATCTGCAAAACATGTGAGCTGAAAAACAGAGAGAAACTGAGAGTGACAATACAATGAGTCCTTTAAAAGAAATAATAAGCTTAGACTAGGCTGCACAGAAACTAGTTCCCTTGACTACCAGAGACTTTTGGAATGGAAAAACCCCAGAGGTGACTGAGGGAATGAGCAAGTGCAGAAAGAGGGGAAAACAGAGACCTCAATTAAAATGCACCAAGAGTCTGAAAAAGATTCATGAGGACACCTCAGATGGCGTTATGTAAAAGACTGGGCAACAAGCAGGCTTTATTGGGCCAACATGAATGCACAGACAGTAAAAATGGTCAGAAATCATTGCCTCTATGCAAAGTACCAGAGTCAGAAGCACCAGGAGGCTATGACAATTTGTGATGCACCCAGCAGAGCTTGGCAGCAACTAGCTATTGATATATTTGAACATGGGCAAACCCACCACCTGCTGATAATTGATTATTACAGTTGTTCTTTTGAAACTAACAGAAGTAAGCAACACATTAGCCAGCACTCTAGTGAATCACACTGAGGTAATAGTCACCAAACACTGTATTTACTATGAGCTCATTTGAGATAACAGGTTACCATACATATTGGTGGAAATTCGAAGATTTGTAAAGTACTGGGGCTTCAATTGCAGTTGGCAGTTCTTATTACTGATAATTTAATAGGCTGGCCAACACTTAAAAATAGCCAGATACTAAAACAGATAAGATCTTCCTTCAGGTTTAATGACAAGCCCTTAAGGAAAGAGATGCTTTACTGTCTAAGATGGTAATAGGCTGAAAACTCTGTATATAAGTCCTGCGGCATGCCCCTTCTACATCCCAGAGCTGCAAATAACAGCTAAATAGGACAGAAGGGAGAAAAGGGGGAAAGGAGGCAGTAAGCCCAGCATGATCTTTCAAGAAACTACAAAACAGTTCTAGACAACTAAGAGATAATGACATGGCTGGTGGCATCCTTGTGTGGCAACAGTACCTCTGGAACAATTAATTTTATCTGCAATACAGGTAGAAAATGGAGAGAACCAAGATTAAGCTCAGATGTTGTAAGACAGATCTGGCAGAGAAACTGCTCCAATAAAAATCCGATTCATGATGCTGAAACAGTACCTGAGAAAACCACGATCCACAATCCCACCAGATATTAAAGCCACTCACTGTGCAGATGACTCAAGTCTGAGCATCAAGTGATACTTGAACTATACTATGCCACTCAAAAAATTCATCAAAGAGCCAACGTCCTAATGCTGTGATTACACAAAAACATTGGTAAGAGCATCTCCACTTTTATGTCACTTTCATGCACCGTTAGGTAACTGGTGCAACATCATTTACAGAAAAGCTCTTAAAATGACTCCAGGAGATTGTTTCCTGCTCACTCTCTCTGCATGGGTGCTAAGTTCAGATGCTGAGAGCAGAATGTTTTTTTAAAACTCTAAATAAAAAAGGCCCATTTAAGCTTACAAGCGTGGAGCATCTTTCAAATGAGCAGTACAAATAAGACAAAATAACAGTCAAATAAATAAACACTTACATGCAAAACAGAAATTCACACCTGTGCTGTGGAAAAGTTGGGAGGATTTGTATGAGCTGGATTTCTTTCGTGTCACAGAACGAGAGGAGAGATTCTGTGATACTGCAAACATGCCATAGATATTCCCTCATACAAATATTGCCTCAACTAAGAATAATAATTAAGGACATTTTGAATGTTACAAAGCAATGCATTCAGGAATGAAAGTAATTGCTGTACTCGGTATAATGGTTTACTGGAAGAGTAGTCCCTTCCAGTGTGGGAGTAGGTTCCTTCCCATGCCTATTGTACCATCTCTGGGAGCAATTTGGCTGATAATCCACTAGGTATGTGAGCTGAATAGCTCTTCTGATTCCCCTGTCTCAGCTAAATCTTCATTGAACACAGCAGGAGCTTAGACACGCAGAGCAGATGAAGAGACACTTACATGTAGCCACGTGAATTCAGGCATCTTAAACTGAATGTCATGCACTATGACTATTTCTCTTCTCCTTTGTGGCTGCACTAATTCTCTTGCCTTTATTCAAAATTTTAAATTAGCAAAATTAGCAAAATGGTAATTAATGTAACTTAGCAGAAGTTAACTCTTCTTATTGTTTCTTTGTAGATTCTATCTTCAGCTCCCTTGATGCTGTATGACTGGAAAAGCTAGGCATGGTTTCTTTGTTATGCTTGTCAGAATGTGTCATAATGAGAGTCAGAAACAAACTGTCTTTTGGACTATATCACAATGTAAGTTTATATTACTGATCTTAAGATACTGGTTACATATCGTATCCTATATGTTGTCAGAACAGCAGAACCTGGCTTTTCATGATATGTAAACTTAGAAATGCAGTCTGACACCTTCACCTGGCAAATCTCAGACTGAAGAATATGAAGCTGATCATATTCATGTGTATACACACAGACATATATATATATATATGTACATGATGTAATTTTGTGTCTGTTTATGAAAATTCTATTTTTCTTAATTACAAAGTAATCATCTGCATTTTGCATAAGCAGCTGCAATCACATTAATGTTTTTGAAAACAGCATGGTCAATTAATTTTAATTAACTGAAATATGTTTTCCTGTTGTTATTCTCTTTTCCTAATAACCTCTTGTTCTCCCAGCTTTCTTCAGCCCTCAGGATTTTCTTTAGTTTTCAAATATTGATGAAATTTAACCCTGGTTAGTTTTCACATGTGACAAGATCATATCTTGATGTGTACAGTTATCCATTAAAATTCACTTAAGGCAATTGCTGTTACCACTGTAACATGATGAACCTGACAATAGACTGTTAGTTCAAAAGAACCCAGTGATTTCATTTATTTCCTATTCCTCAAAACATCTGCAGTGACGTGAAAGAAATGTCAAGTTAAAAATAACTATTCATGGGTCATGGTCTCAGCTGTGGTTTCATTACATTATGTCTGTGCACAAAAACTGCTCTGGCATTCAGAATTTGGGTGAGCTGGTAAGTGAAGAAAAGCTTGATCTATTCCATTTTAAGATTATCAATTATTCAAATACTTACAAAGAGTCTCCATTTTCCCTGTGTTCTTAAACCAAGAACACAAGATGGTTTGCACAATGGGGGGCAGGCAAATGCTGATGGGCTCTGCTTGCAGTCTGAGCCTTCAGGGTCTGCATTAACCCAGAGCAGGATGCTGGGAGCCTGTGGCTACTGTGGCACTGAAGGTGGCTAGCCAGCCAGCTGGGGAAACTGGGACAGCTCAGTTTCTGTATTGTGCTGATGTGTCTTCCTGCCTTTTATATGGGAATATTATTACACCATGCAGACAAACTTTGCCCATGTCTGTCTGTACTCTCCCAAGATGATGTATCTTAACTGTGGGGCAACTGCTGTTTAGAAGAGAGATCTTCCAGGTCCCTTCTAAACATGTTTCGCTCTGTGCTGAAGCTCAATTATTACAAAGCATCTACCTTATCACTTAGAAAAATTAAAGTATGAATGTAGACAGAAAGGGCTGACAATCTGACAAAAACCCAGCAGAGGAAAGTACAGGTAACACATTCCCCCTCTATGCATTTCTGACAGTTGTATCGCAGCATCTAGGACTGACAGTACCTGGTAAGATCATTTTCTGCTCTGAGATACCTGTGTTAAGAAGAAAGTGAAGTTTTATCCTTATTATAGATCTACATTGCTTTAAACTAGTAAACCTTGAAAGGTGGCCTTACTTGTAGGTAACAAAAATTGCTTAGTCCTGTGTGAGACAGAGAAACCAGAAAACTAGCAGAAGAACTGATATTTCAAGACATCCTGTGCTTTAACCTATCTGCAAGAAAAATGAAGCTTAAACACAAGAGCAATGTAGGCACTTTAGAAGTCCCGGTACAAAAGGGACAGACAGAGATATACAGTTATATATGCCCATTTCAGAATGTATCCATCTAATGTCATTGCCTAGCATCTGGGAAGCATGGACCTCGTATATAAGAATGACGCAGGTAATAAAAATTTAAAACATTCACAAGCAGAGAAAATCCATAGATGGAGAAGTGTTTCACCGGGTTTTTTGTTTCCTGAAAGCATCCTATCTGTTGCTAGTGGTTGAGTGCATGCACAAATTAAGTTTACAGATTTCATAAAGCAAGTCATTCTGCTTGAATGCAATAGCAGTAGTTTTTCACGTAAATCAGCAAAATACAACCCATGAAGGAAAAATACCACCATTATTTTAAACTCAGTTGTTCTTATTCAATCCAAATGTGAAGCAAAGCTAAATAATTTAGCCAGTAAATTTCATTTTTAATTTTATGCTATTAAAAAAAAGAGTGTGAATGAGAGAGAGAGAGAGAGAGGGGAAGCTTTAAATCCATATATCCTAATGTCTCAACAGTGAAATAATCTAAGGAGCGTGCTTCAGCAAAAATGATTGCTGGGATCTATAATAGGATTGTTATAACTCAATAGCATTTTATAAATTTTTGATTCACTCTGAGTTTTTGACAGCTTGCCAAGTTCCAGTTTTTATCTGATCATCTTTGCATTAATAATACATTACAATAAGTTTCTCTGAAAAATGACCACTTTTTTCTCACTGAATACTTTACTTTTGCCAGCAAAATATTGACTTGGGCTTATAATCAATTCCTGTTTGGCTAGATCATGCTTAGCATGAAACTAAAATATTTGCTGCTAGATGGTTGCCAATACAAATGTCATCATTGTTCTACTCTAACGAATTCCATCAGTTGCTAAATGACCTGCCTTGCAGGTTGCAATGTGTAACGGACTGAAGCCCAGGACTTCAAAGGCACCAGGATGTGAGCAGTTGTACTTACATGAGACTCCTGCCCTGCTGCTTCAGAAACATTTCCTCCCAGCAACAGCATCCATTTCCACACTGTCAGCCTCTGAGTCACCTGTGGCTTGCTCATTGACTAGATTCAATCAAGGTAAAATTACTGAATAAAAGAAAAATAGTCAAAAATTGTTTTAGTCACCTTCCCCCACCTTGTCAGACATGAATGAAAGTTGATTTTCAAGGAAAAAAACCCCAGTAGAATAAGGACTTATTTCTCGATAATTTTGGAAAAAAGTTTCACCTAAGTGTACTTAAGTGTAATTGTAATTCATGAATCCTTATCTTGTACATAATTGTAATATTTATGTACAGGTTAATTACTCTTGATTGGTAACAAGAAACAGAACAGTCTGAGAAATACTACTACATAACCTAACTCAGTTAACTTACTTCTTGAAGTCTTAATCCTAATTATGTCTTCCTTTGTGTAAGCATCTAGAAAGCCCCTTTAGGTACTGGTTTATCAGCCCCAGTCCCCGAGCTTCTTCTCTGGGCAATGGAGCCAGAAGACTTGTGGTTCTCTCTATCTGCCTTCAAAGCAGACACCACAGCTCTTGGAAAAGACCAAGACTGGCAGTGAGCCATAGGTCTACACTATTGGCAGGAGATTACTTTGCTACATTGCTTAACCAGAGAAGACAAGCCGCTGCACCTCTAGAAACTCCATTATGCTGATTGATAGTGTGTACTCTTTGAAGAGGATAAATCTTACTGCATCCTCAGCCACTCCTGCTATTAATAAGGGTAGTGCGAGTGGCCTTTCTTAAGCCCCAAGATGAGGACTGCAGACAGTGAGGACCTACCTGGAGAATATAAACGTCGGATTCTGGCCTAAGTGAAGCTGTGCTGAGGTCCTGCTGTCTGAAAGGTAAAACAAGTGTACACAAGTCGCATAGGTACAGAATGAATGCAAAAAACCCCCTACCTGATCCTCACAGTGCCATCAGTCCTGCTGTAGATCTCCCTTTGACAAGGTTAAGAGCACTGGCATCTTGTGTGCATCTGCAATCGTTATTATGTGTTTTTCAGTTCATGCCCAGAGAAAGTGAGGAAACAAAAACCAGGCATGTGCAGGCATAGCAAACCAACAGATTTTGAATGTCAAGGGATGCCTTAGAATTTCATAATGTGTCCCCTATGTCCAGCCATTCTTTGTAATTAATTACTACCTTCAGGGTGTAAAAAAAAAAACAACATGAAAATATGAGTTTACATTTAAACAAAATTACACATTATATTTATTGCTTAATACAGTAAATTTCTCTTCTCCCCGAGGCAACAAGCAATTTCTCTGAGAAATACAATATGTGTGAGCTTCTAAACTATGCAGGACCTTGAAAGCACTGCATATATCTACACTGTCCCAGTAGCAATGACACCACAAATTGTCATGCAATGATATGCCCTTTATGAAAATTGTCTTCCTAGATCTGGTCATTGCACAGGTACTTTCAGAAATATCTTTCATCTTTCCAGAACTTTAAATCTCTTTCAGAAAAGCATATGGAATTTTGTCTCTGAAAACTGCAGGGCTTATCTGTGAGAGTTCTGTGGCACATGAGAGAACAGTGCCCCAAGTCTCAGTGTTAGTGATCTCAGAGAATAAACTCTCTTTATATAGTTTCATCTCACTTGGGGCAAACAAGGAAGACAAGAATGTGAGTTTGCTGCAGCTTCTATCTCCTGCCTGGAAGTGACTGTCAATCAGCTTGAAAGGAAAGAAAGATGCATCCCTCTCATAGCAAGACACAAAAAAATTGAATATAGTGAGAACCCACTAAATCAAGATGGTAAAAATCATCAGGAATTCAAATTAGAAACAGCTGGATACTGACATTCTTTGACTTCTGTGATCAATCAATATATCTATGACAAATCAATTAACACCTCATAGCTAGTATATCTGTTATGAATGTCAAACAACAGAAACCAAATTCAACTGAAATAAATAAGCCTGCACATATATTTCAGTGACAAAAATGCACTGGAATGCTGCAAATCCAGTCCTCATTATTTTTAATATATGCTTTCCTTTTGCTAGAGCTGGGCTATCCAGTCCTCATGTTGGGTGAAGGTGGCAGACGGATGGTGCTGCAGAGATTGCTGAAAACGTGAATGACACATAGGACTGAGTGAAAAATTGCCTTTTGTCTTACTAAACAATAAAAAAAGACAGTTTCAGATTCACTCAGTTCATTGCCTTTTTGAAAATCCACAACAGAAATTCCATCTCCTCATTCCAACACAGGAGAACATAACATACACGGCAGTAAAGGAAGTTTGGAAGCAAGAAATACCATCCTGATTTCCCTTTTGACAGTATAGTTTGTATTTTTCAGATTTGAAAGAGTCAGTGAATTCACTGAGAAAATATATGCCAAATTAAAAATTAAAACTCTCACACTGTTGTGTGCATACAAAATGAGAAATATCAACCCAATGCAATCAAGCACATGGAAAACTATTTTATTGTTTATACAATAAAAGTAAACAATTAAGTTCTTTCAAACTTGACTTTCCAAACTCTGATTTCCTATACCTTCTTTCAATAGGAAGGATTAATTTTTTTTAGTTTTACTTTTGACTGAAACATCAAAAGATGAAGCTGATAGGTGTCCCTTTTTCAGTGAACTCTCCCTATGACTTGAACTGAGCTAGAAGGTTGGGTTTTTTTACTTTTTTTTTTTTTTTTTTGCAGAGTAGTATCCTTTTGGTTTCATCATAGTGAAGAAAAATGAGCAGAAATACCACCAGGCTGCAAAAATACATAAAATATTAACTGGAAATATAAGGGCATGAATCCCTAATAAGAAGAACATCACCCTTAATTCTTCACTTTGCCAAAGGGAAAACATATATTTTTTGTTTTAAGGGTTGTTCTTATGCTTCCCCCACACTTCCAACCTTGAAACAATCATTCTTCCATTAATGTACACTGGTCACGACATTGTTGGTTTGTTTATGTGACTTCCTAACACTATGGATGTTTGTTAGGTTCTGTCCAAGCATCTTGACACCTCATTTTCTCTGACAGCAATCATTCCTATCAAATGCCAGTGGAGAATGCTACAATGGAAGAAAGTGAAATTCAGTGCTTTCATAACCACATGCTATTGTTACAGTGATTGAAGGTCAAGCATCAGGAGTACACAGGGTTTCGTATTGCTGCGGCAACAATAACAGTGAGTGGCTTATGCCCAAGAAATCACCTTTTATTGTTTGCTTTTGTGTTACACAGATTCTTGTGTTCTACTGTAAACTGACTTGACTTGTGGTGAGGTATATACCATCTGAAAATCTGTATCATAGTCTTTTCCCCTTGCTCTGTATCTCAGGTCAAAGCAAAGGAAGGTGTGTTTTCTTCTCTTTTTTCATCTTTTTTTTTTTCTTGAGAGTTCATCTGAAATGATCCAGTGGGTTTCAAAGAAACTCAAAAGGAAACTGGTTCTGTTAAGAGGAAAAGCATTCAGACACATAATAAGTTTTCATCTATTAAATGCAGAGCTGACTCACGCAATTGTGGAGGTGATCAAAACCCAAGCACTCACCAGAAGAATATCACAAGTTCTACTCTTTGGCCTAAGGCAACACAGGCATTTCATTACATTGCTGCATCTCATAGTGTTTTGTTTATAACGACACTGCTATATCTCAAGATGATCCCTACTTGGCTGTAAATCATACCTCCTCCAGCTTCTGACCCAGACAGCAACCTCTGAGCACATAAGAGCATCAGATAGAAACCAAAGTGATTTTGAGCCACATAATTTGTATTTTCAGTTGCAGATGTTGGACAAAGGCTGAGTTTGTTTTCTAATTGAGCCAAACCAGTTTGTCCTCTCCTACTGCCAAGCTACTCACATGGTTTTCTACTCCTTGGTTTCCTACATTCATAGTGTTTTGGGGAAAGAGGAACATGTTAAATGTGTGGTGCCTAATTTTGGTCAGAGGTGCTGGGAAGCAGGTTGTTCTCTATAAAGATGCAGAGGCTGTGCCATTTCCTTTGTTCCCATAGTTTCTGCCACTGGCACCAGCATTTCCACTTTAAATGATGCTTTAACATAGATATTCCCCTATGTCTGCCATTCTTCCTTGGACTAACATTTGCATGGCAGATGGTGCAAATGGCCCTGCAAATATTTATTGGATCAGTGCTAGAAAAGACAAGCAAATCAAAGCAAAACAAAACCACCCCAGCTGCCAGACTGATGACTCTGGCACCACACTGTGTGCCAGTAGTCACGAGGATGGGGAAAACACCATGGGAAGATAATTGATGTTGAACTTACTGGACTTTTCAGAGCATCTTCTTACTCTTGTTGCTTGGAGCACACCCAGGGCAGAGGTACAACGACAGGAACTTTTCCTTTTCCTTCTCAGATGCTGTCTTTTTCTCATCACTTAGGTGGAAAAGAAATATTGTGACAGATAAGTTTACTCCCCTTTCAAATAAAACCCACTCATACCTGATATCAGAATTGCATTAATTACAGAAAACAGATTCAGTTTCTTGCAAATGGAGTCTGTTGGAACTCTCATGGCAAAGTCTGGAATACGTATTTAAAAATATAAACAGTGATAGAAGAGGGAGTTGATCAATGCTAAGAATAGCATAGTAACGTTGGAGGCACATACTTGCTAAGGTTTATCACAGGAAGAGCAAAGCAGTGAAGTACCTGCCCAATTAAGTTGTCTTTTATTTTCCAGGTTCCTGTCAATCTCTACTTTGCCATTTCCTTGGTAGTTGAACTAACTGGCTGTGAACATCTTTGATGATAAAGGAAAATAAAATATCAAGAAGTCTTATGGAACAGAAGCCCTTCTCTCCAGAATAGTGATACTCTGTATTATATTTAATGGTGTGCAGAATCAGTGCAAACTATGTTACTATCCAAACTGAGGTTATTTTCTAACCCTGTTACACAACCCACAATTTGCAAAATAGTCTGTTAAGATTCCAAGCGGGGAAAAAGGAAAATAGGAAGAATAGAAACCACCATTCTGAAAAGTATTTCAGCAGGTGGTCAAAGAAAGATTTGTATGGAATAGGAAAAAAAAGAGCAGAAGAAAAAACACATCTGAAATTCTTGTTCCGATTGGAAATTCAAACCATATGAAAATGAAATCACACCTTATAGTTTATTTATTTCTAATTATAATTACAATATAATAATCATTTATCAGAGACCTTGAATACACATTTGTTTTAAGGAGAACATATATTCCTTCTCCCATCAGTCCATCAGGAAAGATTAAATTTCTCTTTAAGTCTAAGAGCAAGAAGGGTAGAAAGAGAATGTACACACAACAAATATAGGGCAAGACAAGAAAGGAAATTCAGCCTCCCGTAATTGTATTTTGCACATTTATCTTGCACTCTAAACTGTGAACTAAATGAGATATGCTATGAACCAGAAAAGGGAAAAACAACACAGTCCTGATTAATCTAGTTCACCCAAAGTTCTCTCCTTGATCTCATGGCATTTCAGAAGAGCGTGTTCATTAATTGCCAAAGCTAAAAAAATGTCATTGTATCCTCAGTGCCAACAAAGAAGAGGAGAGGTGTTTTACTGGAAAACCAAAATGCCTTACAAAATCCTTGCACAAAAGCTGTGCAAAACAGCTGGAGCTGTTTTGGGGTCCTGTCTCCAGGAATGCTTCTATAACTTCCAAACAGATCTTGATTTCCAAAAATCATGTTCCCTAGCCCAAAACTTGGAAATACCTTAATTCACATCTGAGCTCTGAGATACTCAAAAGTGCAATATCAGATATGGGTATTCACGAACAGTGTAAAAGTTTAGCTACAGACACTATTCCATAACATAGTGGATCCTCCTCTTCTACTAGGTAGATTCATATAGTCTAAAATAATAATATATTCTTCTACAGAGAACAAGGTTCAGAAAACCATCAATGAAAACAATCCATTTAAAGGCATTCATGGACTGGCATGATGAACGCAGAGAAGATGGATTATGATATTGATAGTGCTAGAAGGCCTTGACCAGACAAAAGCAAAAAAAAAAAAAAAAAATCAAAAGGAAATGTGGTAAAAAGCCATTAGCTTTGAACCTCATGCCTGTCTACCTGTTTATTAAAAAAAAATGGTCAGCTGGTTCTGGAGGTTCAGGGCTTCTCATCTTGCATGCCAGTAATGCTACAGCCAATCTCAACTTGACTGATCTTTCCACCTAACTTGAGCATATCTATTCAGCTTAAAAATTATGTAACTTACTCAACTGGCCTGTGCTGATTTTGATGAATTAAAACAAAAAAGTACATTAGTGCTTAGGTAATTTGTCAGTGTTTTAATCTTCTTCCAGCTGTACACCAAAGAGATTCTTTCTGCTGTAATTTCTACAGCTTCTTCTCAGTGATTCCTAAACAGAGGCTAGTCTCTCTGAAGCACCTACAAACTGCCATATTCTTAAACAAAAAAATCCACCAAAGAATATTGGATATTGAATTTCACTGGCCCTGGTTACAATGTCACCAGGTCTTTAACTCACTGTGGTAAACAGAAGATGTTAAGCAAAGAAAAGGAAGATTCAATTTTTGTGCCCAGTTTCCTTCCCTTTTTAGACAAAGGTGTTTTAAAACTAAGCGTAACTGGAAACAGGCATGCTACAGAATGCTTTGAAGTGTAATATGGAGGCAAAAAGAATAGGATTTAAAATAAACATTAAGACTTGAGGTTTAGATTTTGTAAGAAAATCTGTGCATTATATCATTAAGAAGCAGTTGCGAAGTCACTGGCCAGTTCTGAAGCCAGAGTGACCTGGCAAAGCTGCGCTGAGGCCCAGGGAGGGGTAGCTTGGGGGAAGGTTCAGCTTTATTTCTTCATATACTCTCTTTGTTCCTCTGTACATGGGACTTCCTATGTGTATACATACTATCTCCATGTATACATGGAGGTTTGCATGTCACACATCTCGTGCACACGTACATAAATTCCCATCGACATAAATATTGTAGGAAAGGTTAGTCACAGCTTCTGTAACTCTAACTTGTCACTCTTGTGTCTTGCAGAGACATCAATGTGTTTTTGCAGAGCTTATTGCTCTGTCAAACCAATGCTTTTTGAAGCTTTCAGCCACAACGTTCAGAAAATGAGACGTGGGGGAAGATTTCAGATCTTGAAAAAGGGGTTTCTCTTGAAAGGAGGAGGGGGAGAGCAGTTCAAATGTCCACCAAGGGTAAGTGGAAATGTTGCAGGTCCCTACTTATAAGAGGGGGTCAGCTGCCCCTGCTCTTCCTAGGATTTTGTAAAGATTCATTAAAGTTTATGACGTGTTCAGATAGAGTGAGAAGAACTGCAGAACAGTCAAGTAGGAAATGAATAATTCTGTCTTTAGAGCCATGCCTGAACAGTGTGCAGTAAATAAGGCCTGGGGCCAAACGCCAAGCAATGAGGATAAAAGAACATATTGAATAGCTGCTCATTAAGTGAGCACCATCCATCCTGTGCCCTGCTGAAGCAGGTGTCCTGGGGAAAAGTAATGGTATGCAACCTTGTAATTAAAACTGTATCATAATGCATATTCACCAGGAGACAAAATTAAGGATGCCCTGAGAAATTCAGTCTGACATTGCTTAACTTTTCAGGTCTGGACTTTGCAACTTTAATGTTCCTTTTGCCACGTATAAATACTTTTTTTTTTTTTTGTACTTTTTATTACTTTCTGTATCTCAAGAGATGGAGACATGACAGGAAATAGCAGAACATAGTCTTTTTGGCAAATCATCCAAACAGGAATAAGAACCTCAAGCCAATGAACTGAAAATAAAGCCACTGCTTGTGTCTGAAGAGCCAAGAGCAGTGCTGAAAGGAGAGGGGTAGGACTGAAAAACTGTAAGCAAGATTAAGAATGTCTGAGGGTCAGGAACCATTAGCCCATGGTCTGTACATAATAGGCACTGATGCACATCAGGTTTCAATCTTGGTACATATCTTGTCCTGCCTTACTGGTAATCTGGTTATATTTCATTACAAACTTTAGCTAACAAACCTTATACTTAATAAATGCTATGTTCTTTGACCTCCTACTGATTCCACACTTTTCTTTCTGTTTTGTTCTTCCTTTCTTTTAATCATGTTCATGACTTGTCCTAAAGAAATGGTAAGTAATTTTTCATGTTTATTCACAGAATCACAAGGTTGAAAAAGACCCACAGGATTATTGAGTCCAACCATTAAATCCTTTCACCTTAGAAACACTTTTTCTCATTTTCTACCCTAGGGTGATCTTACTTGTTATCGGCACTTTTACTCCTTCATATATTGGTAGTCTCTTTATACCTATGCATATCTAGTGATGTGAGAATGATTGAAAATGACTGTAGAAATACACTTATATTAGCATATGCCTGCGTGTGTGCATATGCACACATATCTTTTACATAAATATATCTTTTATATAAACTGGATATTAAAAGAATGCTAATGTTCCAGAGACAAAGTTATAGCAGTAAAGGACTCGATAAAGTCGTTAGAACTTGAACCACATAAATTCTTCTTCTTTCTGTGTGTTGCCCTGTGAGTGTAATTGGTTTTGCTTTTAATGAAATGGAAGTATACACCATGTATTTTGTACTTTACCCGTTTCAGTAATCTTTTGATTTGTTACTTTTTAAATACACAGTTTCCCAACTTACTTATTTATGAAGAAATAGGGGGTTTAATACTCTAAATGCTGTTTTATAGGTCCTGAGGGAAGAGAAAAATTATGGAAGTTACCAGAATGATTTTTTTGGTATAGAATAATTCAATACATTTAACTTCTAATATCTAATTCTGCCGTTAGTTCAGCCCCTTGGAGATCCACCCTTTTCCTAAGAAAACATTGCGTGAGGTTAAATCTCAAGAGCTTTTGAGTTTCAGCCTCTGAAGCAGTTATAGTCTCTAACAAAATATTGCACATGCTGAGGCTTAGGGCTAGCACAGTGTGGAGGTAAAATTATATGAGTTCAAATAAAGAAGGAAGAAAACAGTGGTGCGCTTTTATTCCTTCAGACAAGTATCTGTGAACAGCAAAACTAATGAAGATGAGGTTCTGAGATACATATGTCTTCTGCTTGGTTTGCCTGGTGGTGATCAAAGCACAAGCTGCAAGCGAAACTTTCTCTGCAGCTGAGAGGGACCTGTGTGCACAGTGTGCTGTGAGGACATATGTCTAAGTCTCACTTACACAGATTTGTTGAAGTCTAGCACAGGATGGGCTCACGCCACAGCCTTCCTTCCAATGTAGCCACTCCAGAAATTTCAGTCTTCTCCTGCTCCCTCTATTAGCAAAAAAACTTGGATAATTTCAAGATTTTTTTTTCTTCCTGTCTGGAGTATGGAACCATGCTCTCTTGTGCAAATGTGCCATGCATCAGGGCAACAACTGGGCCCAGAAATGAGATCTGTATGGATAGAGGAAAGGTGAATCCCTGTTCTTGTCCAAGGATCACAAATCAGACTGTACCATGTGTGGGCAGGAAAGTGTGATTTTTGTCTGTGAATGTGTTCACTGATCCCTGTGCCTCTATGGCAGATCTGATAGACACTGACCAAGAAGAGAAACATGCAGGCAGCATCACAGAAACCTTGTTTCTGGAAAAAATTGGGGTGAAGATATCATCAGCCCAGGGCATCTTTGGGATACATTTAAAGTCTTGAGAACGAGATAGTTTAATGATCTAGATACAAATCACATAGTCAATGCCTGTCGTACAGTCCCTTTCAGCCACTGGTCACTGCAGCATCACTAAGAGATTTTAAGGCTGAGTGCAAGAAAAGCTGAAAGAAACCATTATGAAATTGCAGCACTATCTTCCCTGACAATCCTTCACAGTCAGAAATTACTCCAGGTTGTGGATCTTTGGGTTAGATCAGGCAGTTTGAAATGAAAAAAATGTTAAAATTAAGCATTCCCTGCAGTTACCTCTGAAAACAGCACTACCAATTTAGAGTCCAGACACAGAAATCTCACCTGAGATCCACCAGCCCTGTGTCTTCAACCCAACAGCTCAGGGCCCAATCCTGTCACTGCCAATGTTGTAGCAGCAGAGTATGCCAAGACAGTTAGATGATTTAAGTATTTTAGAGCCAAGACATTTAAAGAAGATGAAGAGTTACAGTGAGATGGAAGAGACAGCCTGTAAGTTGCTAGGGGACATAGCTCACTGTTTGGATCTGCTTGAAATGTAAAATTATGGTCCCAGAGCTCTGGACTTCCCACAGCCTGATGCCAAGGAGTGCTGCCCACTGGGTCTTTCCCTTGACTCTGCTGAACTCCCTGCAAATAGCGATGACTACTGTAGAGGTTCAGCAAAACTTGTTGCATTTGACAGCTGCTTGCTAGTTATCAATCAGGTGTGTGCTCAGAGACATGTTAATAATGTTTGTCTTTCCAAGCAAATCCAAAGTTAGGAATTGAGCACTCTGGGGAAACCCACAGATTTAGCAGGGGAAGGAAGAATACATGAGGACAACATGGGCAGAGAAAGCAAAACACTGTAGAGGTAGAGAGGAAGGGGCAGCTGAGCATTAAACTATACCTCTGTGCTTCGGAGGGATGCCCACATATTATTCTATGGTCACTGAGGACCCAGTTCCTTGAGCAGCCACAATTGCAGGGCCAAAGAAGCGAAGAATCGCTATGTCTGCAACTACAGGACATCCTTGTCTGTTCTCTGTCTCTAAAAAGCCTGCAAGCAGAAGAGAAAGGAGTAATGTTTGTGATCAAACATGAAAGAGAGAAACAGTGCGAAAGTATGTGGCTGGCTTCTCTGTTTTCCATCCCAGCCACCCTTTCCCATGTTTAGAACAATAAGAAGCAAAAATTCAATACAATAAGAACATTTTCTTGCAGCTTGCTTCACCAGGCAGAGTGTGGTGCTTTCTTCACAGACCTGCCAAAATTGATGCTGACAGTTCTGGAAAGCCACAGAGACAATAAGAAAAAACAAGGAGAGTGAGGAAGTGGAAAGCTGAAAAATAATAATAATCATAATAGTAATAATAATACCCAGTAGCTTTGTTTATGTTTAGCATGAACAGGCAGCACATGCTGCAAAACATTGTTGTACTTATGTGGAGAAGAGAACTCTGACCTAAAGCAGTAATGAGGGGCCAAAGGTCACCCTGGCTGTACAAGTCCTCAGACAAATCTGTGCTCTGAAGTTACATACATCTCTGGTCTGCCACGTGCCGAGAAACTAAGATGGGTTTAGCCATTTGTGTTCACAATGCAATAACTTGGCAATTGTGTCGCTTCTTTTCAAGATGAGAGGAGTGAAAAGAGAGATGGAGGATTGTGAAAGAGCAGTTCAGAAAGTTCATTCATTTGTTCCTGCTCATTTCTTCTTCTTCATTTGAGACCTTATCAAGAGGGGTCCTTCTTGTGAAAACTAAGTTTGTGCTTTATAGCACCAAATTCTGCTTAAAGCACATTGAGGTTCTAGTGTAACACAGCTTCTTCAGGCTTGTTTAATGATGAGCATTTATTTAAACAGCATTCTTAGTCAGCAAAGGATTCAAATCCCTTATGAGCCTCGAGGACTTGCAATTACTGTTCAGGCTGGAGAATAATACATCACTGTAGGAAAAAGAGACCTTGAAAACCAGCAATGTGACAAATGGAGTCAGAATCGAGCCTGAAAGGTGCATTTTTAAATATCAACAATAATAAAAAGTTATGCATAGTGTATGAGAAGGAACATCTCAGCACTGAGGGCTAGTTATTATAATTCTTCTAACATGTTAATAAAATCCTTGTCATCCGGGCAAGACATACTACAGCTCTATATTGGTATTTTAGCTCCAGGCAACTGGATCATATGGAACAGAAGTCTAAAACTTGCTGTGAGTGCTGTAGGCCAAATTGTCCCCACCAGGTTGCTCATCTACATAGCTAGAAAAGAGCTTCACGAATGTGAAATTGGCATTTGCCCCTTAGTAATGAAAATTCACAGTTTGGTGTCAGTAAACACAGCAAGTACAGAACATATCCTACAGACTTTGTTAGCATTCTGAAAATTTATCATTTCAGTATGTTCAAGGAATAGACAGAAGAAGAATCATAGGTGATTTTCACTAGCTGTCCACGCTGTTCCAGAGTATTAAGGGAAGTTATTTGTTCAGAATGATGGCATTTTATTTCAGGTATTGGACACCTTACAGAAGCCTGTTATATATTTATTTATACAAATGTAGAACTGTGGACTTAATACTATGAGAAGATAAAAAGCAGACCAACATCTGAATCAGATCTTAGCTTTTCTGAGTATTTTACATAATGTAAAATGTAAAATTTTTATGTATTAAAAGAAACCTAAAAGTTGGAAATAAATGAATAAATTACCAAAATAACACAAAGTTTGTCACTATCTGATGAGCAACTACTTTATCTCTCATTTAATGTCTCTCTTACATGAGGAATAACTTAGCTTATAAATCAATTTCTGATTTGAAAAAAAAAGATAGAAAGAATTAAATAATAAGTCCTTCACCAGTGGAAAAGTTAATAGAAATTTTAATGAAAGTACAAACTACATGGGGTTTGAACTCAATATCCTTGAAATATAAGACATCTATCCCCCAGGCTAAAAGGCTTTTGGTACCATCTACAAACAAGATGCATGAATTTCACAGGCTCTCCTGAAGAACAGAGTTATTATACATTAGATTTTCCTTCCTGATTAGAAAATCATATTAATTAAATGCAATTAAATTAAATTAAATTAAATTAAATTAAGAGTTGAAGATGCAGCAATCCATTTATTATTATTTTCTCACAGTGTGGGCCACATTCTAATAGAGTGATCACCCTCCCTCCCAGTCACAATTACATAACATCCCTGGAGCACTTGCAGTAGCTGTTTGCACAGAATAAACTCATTACGGAAGTATTTACAGATTTTTAGTTCTCTTTAGTGAGAATTTTCTTACATGAACAAAACTGATCACGTGGCCTCCTCTTAATCTTTGAGATCATCTCTTCCTCAACTGTTTTTTATTTCTCTTGCCGTCTCTGAATTGTCTTTTCTTTGTCTTGTTGTGTCATATCTCCTTGCATTGTAGTGGTCTACTTCACTGTATCTGGCCTAGAATTCCTGAAAACCTTCTTGCAAAGGACAGATCTCCCTGTCAAAACTTATTCTTACTGCTGTGTTGTGCTGTTGTTTGGACTGTACATTCCAGTCCTTGAGAAAACAGAAACATAGAAGGATGGAACAGATTCTTCAAAGTAAAAAGAAATTTTTTTTTTCTGGGGGGGGGGGAAGTGGGGGCAAAAGGCAGGATCAGTGATCCAAAAGATGCTTTTGTTTTCATGTCCAGAGTCCTGAGCAAACTTTAATCAAGTCACTTAAAGATCAGAGGTCTAGGATATGTCCATTTGCTTAGGGGGGAGAAGCTGTCATGCTGGCAGGGTTAGTTCACCCAGAGAAAACTGCAGCAGGCAGTGGGAAGACTGCTTCTGCACGTAAGTAACTTTGTCAGTTCCTTCTTTCCTCCTCTATGTAGGCTGGCGGTACAAAACATGGGGGCTGTCCCAGTAAACTGGAGCTGAAGGGAGATGTGCCCTGAACTATGACATGAGGAAAGGTAAGCTGCTTTGCCCAGCAGTACGGATGTACGTAATGAAGTCCCTGCTGGCTGAAAAACTGACAGCAGATGTGGAGTTGGGCAGGAAAAAGGACCTGGACCAAACAAACCATTTCTTGCCAGAGAAGTGTTAGAGCAGTCCTGTCAGCAGACCTATGATCTTGTTAAAATGAACACGTTCTCCGTGGATTTTTATCTTCCTAAAGATACCAGAAAAATGTCTAATATTTTCAGTTCTTTGTGAGTGGGCAATACTCCTTTGGGGAAACTATTCAGAGCCTCAGTAACTGCCCCTACAAAAATAAAACCAGAGTCTTTGTTGATGAAAGATGAGGCATGCTACCAAATTACACCAGACAATATTTTTTAATATGCATATAATATAATGTGGAATTATTTTCTACTGTTGTGCTTTCCTTCCCTCCACTAACTCCACTAAGTTGGCACTGCCATCCTCCCTTTTCTGAAATGCCTGCTACTCCCAGGAGTATTCACCCTCCCTTCCACATTGCCACCATCTGTGAGAAACTTCTTCCTGTATCATCTGTCTCACCCATTTTCTATCTCTCTTCAATTCACCACTGGCAACATATTCTCTCTCTTGCCCTCTTTAATTCCTTTTCCTTTCTCTCAGCAATATCATTTTATATGTTAATATTGTTATTTAGTGTTGTCTCAGGTTCCTGGGTCCAGATTATGCCAAAGTAGCTTGTCGCATTGCATTTATGACAGTATCTTTATACATTATGTTTTTATCTCCTATGGCAGATTTGTTTCAAAGACATTATGAAAATGAGTCTGTTCATGATTATATACTGCTGATTCAAGACACAATTTTGTTTTCCTTTTGGAAAATCATGTTGGCTAAGTGTCTTTTATATCTCTGGACAGCTTCTGTATTTTGCTCCCTTATGACAGTTTGTTTCAGAAACATGTTAAACTATACTGCAGAATAATCTCTTCATGCTACCCAATTCACAGAAATACTAACAGGGACCGTACTGGAAAGTAAGATGCACTCCGTAAATAAAGTAAGTCTCTAACAGCTTTTACTTAACTTCAGGTTAACACAGGCTTAGAATTTATTCTCCATCCCATAGCCATATCTTGTTGAGATCTTCAAATATCTTAGGTTTGCTATTACTCAGGAACACACTCGCTGTAAGCCAGAGCAGTAACCACCCAGAAAGGCTAGACCATTGCTTTACAGACAGATAAGTATGTATGTATATGCATACAGTCATCCTGCCCACTTTGTCCTGTACTTCACATACAGTTTCTGAACCAAGGTTAACAGTAGCCAGGCTCTTCATCACTACCAACTCCTCACTCTTTGGCAGTTCACTTATTCACATTGAACACTGCTGGTCTTTTACTCATTATCACATTTAAAAATAGTTTTAGGGGTTTATTTGTAAGGTTTATTTGTAACATATGTTCACACATGAAGAAAAAAAAAGAAAAAAAAAAAAAGAAAAGCTTGTGAGGTGTGCATTAATTTTCAAAGAAAACCCTAATTGAACTAATCTCCAGAGTCCGAGAAATCAAATTGTAAGCCTTTCAGGAAAATTGCACCATAAAATAGGCTATGCATTAAAATATAATTAAAGTGGTTAGTAGTTTTCACCGCAGGAGCCCTATTCTGCTCTCTGAAACACCAGCCATTGCTCCATTCATGTGAAGTGGGATCAAATCTGCCGTACAACTGCTCCATAGTGATAGTTCTTGGGCTCATGAAAATCTGCTCTAGTCTGTGTTCATCCATTAGGCCTTTTCCTTCCTGCTGTTCAAGAATCCAGCAAGTACTTTCAAAGCAGAGGGTTTTGCAACCTACAGAACTTCCCACCATCATAAAAACACACCAAATGAGCATTTTTTCACAGACATTTCAAAGACAAAAAAAAAAATCACAGTTATTTATGGAGATAAATTGTTTAACTAAGAGTTTTGCATGGCAGCAATTGTTATTTCATCCCTAAAAGGACATAATTTGTACTATTTCCTAAAAAAGTATATTTTTTTAATGTTTTCTAGTGGAGGATGGCAGAAGGACTGGAACTATACCTCTAAAATTAAAACAGGCAATCCATAAAATAATTCAATGTACAAAAAAAAATGCTAAAGTAGCAGATCCACTAAGGAATATGTTGCAGCTTTCCTAAATAAAGGCAGTGGGGTACTGGGGAAAGAAGAAGAGGAGGGTGGATTTAAAGGAAAGGCTGTTTTTCTCCAGGGATACTCTTTTTTCATTTCTAAAGCTTTTGCCCTGAAAGTCCATTTATTGTTGTTTAAACAGCGTGTATTCACAGATCAGAAAAACCCAAGCCTGTTTAAAGATATGAAAGACTGTGTATGAGTCCACTGGAACATTTTTGCATTACTTTCTTAAACCAAAAAATACTGCTTTCACATGTTAGCGTATTACATAGAAAGATTTCCTGATTTGTATTATCTAACCAATGAACCAAGGAACCAGCTGCAGGTTCTTTTTTTTGGTTTTTTTTGTATGATTTCCCTGATGGATACATTCAGGATGCCACGGTTGAGAGCTGGTGAAACAATCCCTGGGAAGAGGTCAGAAATGATGCTATCAGAAACCAGAATGTTGTGGGACAGGGACAGAAAATTAAAATAAAATACAGATAAGGGAATGTGCAGCCAGGGCCACCACTAACATAATCATTTTAGTTTCTCTTATTTAAATCTCCTTTAATCTTTCATCCACAATTAATAAGATTTGCTGTTTAAAAAAAAAAGTTCAGAGGGTTCCACATTTATTGCTGAAACATAAAAGTAAAATCCTGGCCTTTCATCATCTAAAATATATATAAAACTTTGTGAATCAAAAGTCTCTTTCAAATATCTCTGAGGGTGACAAGTTAAAAAACTGCCAAAAATGGAGAGTTTATGGTTGAAATCCCACCACAGAGTAGTGAAGATGCGAGCTAAGATGATACTCAGTCTTATACTGAACTGGCATCAGAAAAAGTGAGCATTCCATCTATTTCGGAAAATAATTCTTTTAAAATAAAGGGTAACCCATTAAAGGTGCAAAGATTATCTGTCTCATACCTAATAATGTCAGACAGACTGGGTACATGGAAGGATGGAAGCCATATGTACAGGCAAACCCTAAATTAATGTTAAATGTGGGCTTTCAGAGCAGCAATGACAACAATATTAAGGTAGAAAAAGGAATTGTACATAAGCATATTTTGCATTCTTTTAGACCCAGACGAGATATTTGCACATTCAAATCACACATAAAGCCTGTTTTCTTAGCCCTAGATTGCTAAATAAAGTCATTTTTTAATATACAGAGATAAGCCTGATGCAGAATGTCGGGAGGATGAGAGCCTGTGTACCTTCCTTTTACTACTGCAACATAGAACTGCTCTAGTCTCAGCCTGTGCACTGAATTCAGCCAGTTCCAGCATGAAAAACACTGCATCCTCTGTTTTCCTTCAGCCTGGCTGACAGGTGAGGTGATGTCACATGTTACAACCCATGCTCAGATATCTCTGGCTAAGAAAGGCTTTTGGCCGAGGAGCTGCTGCCTCTCTGCAGGAGGATGGGAAGGAGGCAGTGGGGTGAGTAGAGGGCATGCAGGCACAGCCACCCCTGGAAGGCACAGAGCCCACTCTGCTCACCAGCCTGCCTGAGAGACTGTAATACTGAGGGGAAGCAGAGCAGGGAAGAGAAGAGATAGAAAGGGATAGAAAATTTGGTCCCTCTTCTGACCAAAGCCAGAGGCTAATGAGAGGACATCAGTATGCTTCAGGCACCATGGACCAGCTCCAGAACTGCAATGCCATAGGAAAAAAAGAGATTTTTTACATTCTTCTCTACATTTGCTTTTGATCCAATTGTTTTTTTTATTTGCTGTATAGTCAGGACTCACTCCTTCCACCTTTGAATATCTTGTACAGTAGGAATTTCTGAGGGAATATATAAAAATAATTAAGCCCAGCAAGCTGTTGTTTTTCAGCAGGATACCTGAATAGACGTATCTCTTGTTTCTACCACTGCAATACAGAAATATATGATGTGTATCACTTTTAAATGTTATACCTCTATATGCAAGGACAGAGCAAAATGCAGTGCATTTGCATATCATATGTGTGTATACAAGTCAAATATTCTCAGCAGTTAGTTGTTTCTGATTTTTCAGTTTAATGATGTTCAAATCTGATTTAAACAGTTATCTTTCTGAGATGTCCTAGTTTGATCTCTGCTCTTTAGCCAGCAGAACTAGACTAGATTTCACAAACAGGTAGTTTGAAAGAATGCTACTCTTTCTGATAACGTATGTAAAAATGACATTATTCACATTTCTAAGATCACAAATGCCATATTACTTTAACACATAAAAATCACTAAAATTCAAATTTCAAATGGCAAAAAACCATTTTGTTCATCAACATGCCTTTAGTCCTATCAGAGATAAGGTTGCAATCATGCCCAAAAGAAAAGCTTGAAACCCACTCTGTGATCAATTCACATAGATATCTTCAACTGAACTGCTCACTGTGACATTTAAAACACTTGGACTTCAGCAAGGCAGCATAAAAACAATGAAGGGAGGTTTCAAACCATAAAAAATTGTTAAATTATTCCACAATAAACATAATTTAGATCAACAAGGAGTATGGCAACTTTCAGAAGAAAAGCCCATCAGTTGTGCCCCCCATCCATACAGGTGTGCATCCAAAGGAAAATAACAGTCCATAGCTTCCTTTAAAATATATATTGAATAATTCTACATGGCTGTAACAAAACTTTGATATTTTTCAAACAATAAAAAAGCCTTTCTAAATGCATTTGAAGAAGTAAAGGCTACTAGCAAATTCCCTGCCAAAACAACTTAAATTACCACGCCACTTTTCCATGCATGTTCAAAAGCAAAATAGAGATGAATATGAAACATCAAGTCTAAGATCTATTTTTCAAAGTGTTGAAGCCAACACATGAAAGTGAAATATTTTTTAGTCTCCCTAACTATAGATCCACTGCATTAATGCAAGACAACAACTAAAAGCTATACGAATGCATTTAAAGGCTGAAAAACAAGCAATCTGCTTTTCTCAGGGAGGGCATAATAAATTAGGTGTAGAAGAAACAGAAGTGTTCAGAATTCTAAGGCAACTAAAAACTGCATGTTAGACACTGAGGAATACCTAAGTGTGAAATTTCAAAACTTGAAATACCTAATTTACTTCCATTTTTAAGATGGCTATTCCTCTTAGGAATAAGAAATAAAATACATGCTCAATAATGTGAAAACCGCAAGAAGATGCAGAGACAGATGGAAATGTAAACAAGTTTGAAGGATCTCTGCCAAAAGTCTGCTCTAATCCACTGTCCAATCATTAAAGAATAAACACCACACAACCCCCTTTGTTTTGAATGAATGACAACCTGGAATTACTTGGCAAATACACAATGCAAAACACCATGGAAATAAAGAAAAAGAATCCAGCATAAAGGGACATATTTGCAAGTCAACTCCTTCTGTGCAAGATCAGAAAAACATAAAATATATGTCTTTAGGACTCAGTTGGCTGAAGGTATAGAAAACAAACTTTTCACTTTTTAGTCCACAGCTCTAACAGCAGCAGGTTGGAGGCACTGCAAGCCACAGGAGCCATATGAAATTGGACTGCCTCACAAAAGTTGCCTCTGGGCTGCACTTGAGACCTGACTTTCTGTCTAAGGAGGCAAAGAGCCTCTGGGGAGACTCATGCACCTAGGCCAGCTAGTCTGTGGGGCAGCCACCACTGTAAATGGGTCCCAAGGAACGGTTCATGGTAGCTGTGAGTGCAGGAGATGTGAGGTTCCCATCCCTGTAACTACATCTCAAATGTTACATCTTCATAAGGTATGTAAAAAAAGAGACTAACTTAAATTCTTGCCCAGACCTAGCCCCTTGGTAGTTTAGTTGGTGGTAAATGGTGTTAAATCCAGCTGGAGGCCAGTTACAAGTGGGGTTCCCCAGGGCTCAGTGCTGCGTCCAGCCCTGTTCAATGTCTTCATCAATGACCTGGATGAAGGCATTGAGTGTACCCTTAGATGACATTAAGCTGGGTGGAAGTGTTGATCTGCTGGAGGGTAGGGAGGCTCTGCAAAGGGATCTGGACAGGCTGGACTGCTGGGCTGAGTCCAATGGCATGAGGTTTAACACGGCCAAGTGCCGTGTCCTGCACTTGGGGCACAACAACCCTATGCAGAGCTACAGACTAGGAGAAGTCTGTCTAGAAAGTTGCCTGGAGGAGAAGGACCTGGGGGTGTTGGTCGACAGCCGGCTGAACATGAGCCAGCAGTGTGCCCAGGTGGCCAAGAAGGCCAATGGCATCCTGGCTTGTATCAGAAATGGTGTGACCAGCAGGTCCAGGGAGGTTATTCTCCCTCTGTACTCGGCACTGGTGAGACCGCTCCTTGAATACTGTGTCCAGTTCTGGGCCCCTCANAGATTTAGGCTAGACACTAGGAAAAAGTTTTTCACAGAAAGGGTCATTGGGCATTGGAGCAGGCTGCCCAGGGAGGTGGTTGATTCACCTTGCCTGGAGGTGTTTAAGGCATGGGTAGATGAGGTAGTTCAGTGTTTGATAGGAATGGTTGGACTCGATGATCCGATGGGTCTCTTCCAACCTGGTGATTCTATGATTCTATGATTCCCTGCTGTGATTTGCATCTCTTCCACAGTAAAATACCTCTTGTTTAAGGAAGAGAGAAAATCCTTAACAATTTCCTATTCACTCTATTCTCTTGTGACAGCATGCTTCTTAAATTAAGGGTTATCATTGGAGAAGATACCCAGCGTGGAGATCATACTTCATAAAAAGGAGCTATAGGTGTCTACAGAGCAGAGAACTAGACTTGCAATGAAGCCATCAGTATTTAGTTCCTCTCTAACTAGTTCTGTGCTTCCAGCAGTCCCCTTCATTTGGTAGTGTCAGCAACACCTACCAAGAGCTGTCTGGCCAGACAGGAAAATGGACACATTGCCTTTAATTACATGGCTCATTAGCTAATGAAATTAAGTTTGATCAGCAAAGAAATTCTGTGCTCTATTTCTCTTATAGTTTATACTGACTAGATTCACATAGGTAAAACACCTTCACATTTAAAATACCCAATATCTGCAACAATATCCCAGACTCTCTCCATCCACAAATTGTAGCAACTATAGAGGAATGATTTTTTGCTGACAATACACACAGAAAAGGACATGATGTTCCTCTCATCGATGCCAGCATAGATTGGAAGTAATTCTATTAAGGACAGCGCGGACCTGTCAGACATTGCAAATCCATATTTGCAGGAGTGGGAGGCAAGAACATAGTGGGACAGTGGTGAGCAATCATATTAGAAAAACATGGTATGCTAAGGTATAAAGCTTTGTTTATATTTATATATACAGACAGAGAGACAATATATATCTAAGCAAGAAAGCATTATTTTATTCATCTCGTGGGGAGGTCTGATAAAAATGTATCAGTACAGACCTCTTTGTCTATGCTCATCCCAGTTGGTTTCCATTTTTTCCAAGGACCTTCACTTTAAAATTAGGCAAATATTAGGGTCCTATTTCTGTAACTAGTTGTACTTACATATGCTTTCTTTGCTTGACAGAAGAGTCTACACCCAGATGAAATGGCCGCTTCCCCCATCTGGTTTGCCACTGGTCTTTTGTATCAAGTGGACCACTTTCTGTGAAGAGCCACTGCCCATGCTCATTGATGCAATGGCAATTATACCTTTATTTATGAAGGAGATATGGTACATATATGATGGCACATATGTAACACTGTCCTTAGGCAGCTGGCAGGGAAGATCCAAATACAAAGGGGCCTCTAGAGCAGGTGGGTGTGACAGAGGGGGATTAAGGAAGAAGCTAGTGAGGTTCTTAAGAGACTCAATCTTAAATTTTCAAGGAAATAAAGACTTCTAAAATGTCCTCCTCCCGACATGCATATCTCAAAAGCAACTACTGGAATAGCTGATACAAAGAGGAGGTTTTTGGATACCTTGTGCATTCCAGCCCTGGTGCAAAGCAACTTAGATCAGATTTACAGACTTACTTCATTTACTACATTGCTATTTTTGTAAAAGCAAAACTTTTAGAGTTTGGGGGTTGTTTCATGTGGTGCCTTGCACAATATAATTGGGCAATGCATTAAATCAGCTGTTAGATTTAGTAATTGAAACATGCTGACTGAGGCCCATGAGGTGTTGAGTCCCACAGCTGGGATTAATAACAGGAAGCAGAAGCTGGGAAGAGGTGGGAAAGCAGTCAAAGAGGGTGGCTGGAAGTGGAGGAAAAGGCTTAGCAGGGGATTTGGAGAACCTGGTACAGGGACCCTTCTGTGCCTGGCATGGTATAAAACACAGCATGGAGCCAAGTGTGCCTGCCCCCTCCCCAGCTGCTAACAAAGCAGTAGCAGTAGCAATGAGTAAACTTCTAACAGTTTGGAAGTTGTTTCACTACATGATCTGGGTGATTAGCTGAGCCCCTTAGGCCTGCAGGATCAATGTTAAAATCTCAGGTAAATAAGCCTAACTGTGAGGTGGCAAACACTTTTATTCCTGCTTGGCAGACGGTGCAGAGCTGTTCAAGAAGGAAATGGCTATTTGAAAAATTCATAGAATCAAACTTTTCAAACCTGAAAAAGACTTTATTTCATTTCCAATTGCTGATGAGAGCTTCTAACATTTCTTATTCCATCAGACGTGTCGGGCATCCACACATGCAGATAAGTGCAGTACTTGCTAAGCCATATGGGCACTCATTTGAGGTGTCAGTACTATAGCACTTGGTATATGTGTTCATGTATTAAAAGAAATTGATTTCTCTCTGTATGTTCAGCTGATCCAATCTAGACTCTATCACCCTTCTTTTAGTTCCAGCCACCCAATCTCATTGGCACTAATAAAAATATTAAGATGAGAAGAAAAGAATCCTGATTTCTTAATTCTCAAGGCTTTCAATCTGCTTGCACTACTTGCTGACAGTCATCTTGCTTTCACATCTATTTTTCTCAGTGAAATTTGTGAACAAGGAATCAACAGTAAACTTATGCTTTCACCCAAATCAGTACTAAACAGGCTTGTCTGCCCAGCTGCACATACTTTACACATGTGCTCAACACCTGTATTCCGTAGTTTGCTGAGCCCTCCCAGGTTGCTCTCTGCTGTATTGCACTGCTGAATACAACCTGCGAATGGTAGCATCTTACCTTGTTGTCTGGGTGTCGGTCCTGTGCAGGAGATACTTCCACTGTTCTTAAACCTTCCCAAATTGTGTGACACTGCTGTTGAAATCTGCTGGAGTCTGCAGCAGTGCCAGGTTTATGTATGTGGGGAATTACTTCTACAACCCAGTAGGGTAGAGACCAAGCAAAATTACTCTGATTCTTAAGGGGTCACAGATTTCACAGGCACCAGTGTGCTAAAATGGGAGGTGCTCCTTCGTTCACTTTAAAAGCCTCTACAGTAATGTCTCATGAGACAGTAGCTTCCCAGCTTTTAATTGATGTGTCCCTGGGGCTGATGAGGAATAAATACAGAGCTCCCACCTGCTGCGGCAGCACATGGTGAGAAGTCACACACAGGGAACTTTCCCACCGCTCCCTAAACAACATCCCCCACTGAGGAAAGAGCCTTAGTGGACCAACCTCCACTGACTGTCCCAAGGATTTACACTGTGGTGACAGGGACAATGCCTGAGGAAGTCCCCCCTCTTTGTGCAAAAATCATGCAGATAAGCCTGGAAAACCAGAGTGTGAAGAAAAATGCTTTACCTGCAAAGCTAGAGAGTTTCTCCAATGGGTGAATTTGATTTTTAAGTTAAGACCAGAAGCACGTTCTCCCGTTGGGGAGGTGACTTGGTGAATCCCATTAAATGCTCATCTCTTCTGGCTACCTGCAGGTACTATCAATACACCTTCCATTCCCTCTCCTGGGATAGCTGAGACACTTGGCAATTAATTTGCAGGAGCTCAAGCAGAAAATTATCTCTCTGTAGAACGAGCAAACCCTGACTGGTCTCCATTTTAAGACACAGAGTACAGAAATGGCTGCTATTCCCATGAAATCCTGAGTGTGCATTCCCCTCTCCCACTTATCCTTTTTCACTCCTTCTGGGATTTGTATAGGTGATAAAGAAGAGAGTTGTTGTGCAGAAAAACCACAACCTGAGCATGGCCAACTCTACCTAAACCTGAACAGCAGCTCTTACAGAGCAGTCTGGCTAATGTTGGATCCAGTCAGCTCTTTGGAGAAGGCTCAGACAGCTGGATACACAGAAAATGTTTTCTTATTAATTTCCACCATGGAAAATAGCAACTTTAACATGTAAGAATTGGGAGCTTCACATTGCAGATGAGAGACGAAATATCTATTTTCTACACACAGAGAAAGCATTGAAGTGAATATGTTTTATTGATTATTTTGGTTGTGGAACTGGAGAATAGGATCTATTCCAAGTGACATCTGCCATTTAAAACTTCAGCAACATGACAATTAAATAAAAGTCAGCTAACTTTTAAATTATTTCTATCAATTTACTTTCCAGAATCACTACACTGCTCCAGACTAGATAGTGCTCTCCTCAGAATTTAAAGTACATCACATTAAGGTTCTTTATAGATACTTGGAATATCCTTGCGAAATTGAAATCTGTTGCTATGAATACTCATGTTCAATACAAGTTACTGTGCCTCGTACTATGCAAATCAAGGAGAAAAATGAATTCTTACTGAAAGAAAGGTTTTTCTTGGAACAGCTTCACCACACACAGCTGTGCAGGGATATAAAGAATAGTAATAAACTCGTGGTATATAAATTAAATCTATGTATACAAACTGTAATGCTTAATGCTATACTATCTATTTAATATTTATCTAAAATGAAAATACTAGCTTTCTGAGAATACTGTAATCTGCTTCACGTTACTATAAACCTGATAACACTTCTTCTGAGAGGAATTTTCTTTGACTGTGGGGTGGGAACTTTGTAAATTGATCAGGTGTGTTAATAATAGAGCAGAGCCAGATTAGTGCAAATCTGGTGCTATAGATTCATTTTCCCCACTTACAGCTGAGTTAGCTCATAGCATCTCAGCAGCTTCAGGCTTACATTCTTCCTTAAATCACAAACTTTTCTTTAAAGTTTTTGCAAAAGAGATTAATTCATAACCAGGGCATGAGCAATAAATTTCTCTTCTCTCACTTAACATTAAAGTAATGTTAATTACTTAACGTTAATTAAAGTAATATTAATTATTTTATGAAGGGAGCTTTATTCTCCCAGCTTGCCATTCAGTTACAGCCTCACTCATCCTCTGAACAGACAGACTCTAAAAATAAACCAAAAAAATCCCTGAGCCCTTGGAAGTGCTCTCCTGTCTGGGAATGTCCTGGCAAAATGTATGTGTCTATGTATTTGCATTATTGATATTAGCACCAACAGCAGGCTTCCTGAGGACCTTTTTGTACTAAACACATTTACCGCCAAGCCTATCTATCTGTCCCATTTTCCTGTGAGTCAGAGAAGCAAAGCACAATGTTTGTCTGCCCTAATTTGAGTATCTAAAGTTAGATGTCACCCCAGGCCCATCGGCTGAATAACCCCCTGGAAATATTGCCGTCTCCACTTCTCCTGCCAGGGCAGTGCAAAGTCATCAACTCAAACTTAGATAACTTAATACTGGATCAGAGTAAGATGAAATGCAGCCCATCCTAAGTGACTTACCTAAAGTGCAATACTAGAATAAAGATCTCTTTCAAGTCCAACTATATATTAAACTATTCTTTCTCTTTCCCGGTTCAAGATGGAGCAACAGCATTGTTTCAAGTAGTACTTACGCAATTCTTATTTTTTATGCTCCAGCATTGCTACCTGGTTAACTAGAAAATTATTTCTTTATATGGAAACGTTAGACAGCATTTTGCAGAAAAAGCATCTGATTTACATTGTGTTTAGGAGCAATGGTTTGTTTGATTTTTCATAGTATCACAAAAAATGTTTCTAATACCTTTCACAGTATCTTTCAAAATCAGAGAAGATTTTATTTAAAATTATATATAGGTGTATTTTATACATACATACATAGATATAGATATAGATATCGATATAGATATAGATATATGTTGTTCCCATAGAATTATTTGGGATGAATGTCAAGGTGTTCAGTACATCCAGAGAACATCATGATCTATTTTTATATACAAGTTGGAAAACATTAGTGGAGAGTTTAATGGCTCGGTGTAATTGATGTGTGAGTGTAAAGCGTACCACATGTTTATGAGGTGAAGAAAAAGGGAACTATAAAATGTGGATGGTCACAAAAACATAAACAAAATCAACATAAATAATTTGTCTGCAGTATGCTGTAAAATTTGGGCAACATTGGGTAGAAAAAGCCACTAATCTTTCATAATCTCTTTACAAATAGAGCCCCCTTGTAAAGTCCCACCTTATAAACATGTAAGGATTTAAAGAGGTACCACATCCAAAACATCCTACTTTTATTGAGAATGCTATGCCTTACATCCCCAGACCCCAGAGATGTATTTTTCCACGCCTGACCCAAGTAAATCCAACCAGCAGCCATATGTCTTTAAAGAGAATTGACAGTAGATACAAAAAAGGCTCCAGAAATAATGTACTTCCTGTGTTACAAACAAGAAAAAATGCTCAGAAAGGAGATTCCTTGACAAAATACAATTTATTATGACTGCATTCAAGATTAGGGAGATCTATAAGCAACAATAATCCCTTGGATAATGGTCTCCCTCTTCCACAAACTCTGTGTTTGTTGGCTTTTTAGTCTGGATAGTGCAATACTTGCCTGTTTTCTAGTCTGCAGGTCAATATGGCCATTGTTGTGGTTTAGCTCATTAGGCAGCTAAAACGACCACACAGCTGTTCAGCCACTGAGAATTAGGAAAAAACAAAAAGGCAACAGTCATGGGTTGAGACAAAACCAGTGTAAGAGGAGAGAAAAGGACACGAATAATAATGATGGTGATAAAGAATAAAGAAAACAAGTGATGCGCAGCACAATTGCTCACCACCCACAGATCAATGCCCAGCTACTTCCCAAGCCTCAGTTTCTCAAGCCAGCCTTCCCCAAGCTTATACATCGAGCTCATATGTTATGGAGTATCCTTTTGCTCAGTCTGGGTCAGCCACTCTGGCTGGGTCCTCTCCCAGCTTCTTGTTCACCCCCCCCCGACTTCTCCTTGGTAGGCCAGTACGACCAGCCAAATAGTCCTATGATGCTTAGCAACAACTAAACTATAAATGTCTTATCAACACTGTTCTCATTTGAAATCCAAACCACAACACTATACCAGGTATTAGGAATAAAATTACCTCTATCTTGGCTGAAACCAGGACAGCAACTCACTAGCAACTTTTTAATAGGTGTTGAAAGGATGTCTCTGTACTGGTTTTAAAAACTTCATAAATATGGTACTGCCGTAGCTGTAAGGGAAAGCCCTTTCCATCATAATTTTAATCTCTCACTTTCAGACCGACCTCCCCCCAAAAAACCTATCAGGTCTATTGAAACAAAATCACCGAATTAATCGGGTTTGGCAAATTGCTACTCTTGTAGGATTACATCTTCAGAATGCATGTTCTAAAACCTTATTGCATAGAGTTCAGGTTTTTTTTCAAAACTGCAACAAGACAGTGAAATTGCTCCTGCTTTATCATTTACAACATAAGGTTTATCTGAACTGAGGGTTTCATGTTGGGAAGATGCTTGATTGATTTTGGAATAGAATCTTCGCTGCTTCATACAGGTTTTTTCATACACCAATTGAAGTAAAAAGTCAACTCTGATTGTACAATTGCCTGCTAAGAAGAAAAAGAACACAGAGGGTTTTTGCAGACATTTATTTCTAGTCCTTACGAGTCTCCTGGTACGTCATTATAAAGGGAAAACATGACCCAGAGATATTAATGGCTTTGTTCTCATTTTCTTGTCTTAAAAAAAGGATAAGATTAAATGAACCAAATTCAAACTTGGTGTGAACCTCATGAATTTACATCCAAACTGATGGTAAAAATAAAAAAAAATCAAATGTTTCTATTTTAATAAGGTACACTGTTCATTTTAGATACAGCTGTCTTCTGTACCCTCCTGGACAGTATTTTTTTGTAAATTCATGTATCAGGCTGTTTGTTAAACTTTTTCATCAGTAACGGTTAAGGTAAGAAAACAATTAATATGTGAGTGTTAATACACTGCAAACAAGATGCAAACTTAAAAAATCTTCCTTGAAGAGTTACAAAAGTCAGCAATAAAACAGTCCTTTATTTCCCTCATTTAAAAGACCATTCTGAATATATATAAGAATATGTAACTTTTCATTTCAAGCAACAAACAGTCTCCTAAAATAATATTGATTTAAAGGGTCATAGTGCCAACCAGAATGGGTCATACTGAGCGTGTCTGATAAAGTCTCCACTGAGATGTTATTTCTAATATACAGAGATTCCAGTTTATTTAAGTATAATGGAAACTCCTGTTCAGGTTTTGGTTCATGCAAGAAACATTTTTTTTTAGTGACTGCTAGGATGATTCTTCTCCTGGACAACTTATGTAGATTTCACCAGAGAAAAACACCAAAACCTATATTCTTGATTGTCCAAAACCAAGTGGGATAACAACACTAGTAATACAAAAAAAAAAAGGTAGAAAAAAAAATTCTTGTATGAAACACTGGTCTGTATGAAATGGCAATGTTGCACACACATGTCCTGCTGAGCATCCATGGGACACGCAAGCAAGGTCCTGCAAACCCACAGCAGCACAGACACACACAAATGTTCAAAGGAATGAGATGGAAGTACATCATTTTAATAACTTACTGCCTTTCAGTTGAGCGACCAAACCTCAACTTTGGAGCCTTCCACAAAGACGAGCCCAAAAGCAGAGGCTGAAACTTCTTTGTAACAATGTGAACCTCCATCTCTTTTATTGAGGCTTGGACTAACTCACTTTACCTCTCAGTTCAGCCAGGCTCACCCTACAGGAGCAAGTAGGGCATCTCCTCTGACAGGTAGTGGCACATTATGCTGTGAGAACTTAACCTCCAATGATCGCATGCTAGTCTTGTCTCCAGCCAAAGCTTAATTCTTCTCTATGATAAGCTATTTTTACTGTATATGGTCTTAAACCATCCTTATAAAACATGTCTACCTTTTGTTTTTCAATAACACTTCGTAGTAGGTTTTTAACAATAATGTTACTGCATAGCATAAGTAAGTAATAAAACATATTGTTGATACATATATTTTTATTATATACTATGTATTTATATTCTTTCTCAGTATGTAGCGTGGCTCTCACAGGCATACTCTCCAGCCACATTTTCAGCACTGTATTCGACACCTGCCATTTATGTTTTATTTCCTCTCTACTGTTCTCTACAGGGGAAGTGCAGGGAGTACAGCAAAGGGCTCAGTTTTGTTGGGGCCTTTGATTTCCTTCTGGTTTCAAACATGTGTGCTGATCTGTGCTTGTGTCAGGGGCCAAGAGGTCCAAGAGTTACTTCTTGACCTCGAACAGCAGGTGCGAAGATGGTCAGGACTCCTGTGGGAGGGACCTTTGCTCCCCACCTCCCAGCCTGGCACCCCAGAAACCTCTCCATGGATGAGTTGTTTTAAGCTAAATCTATGAGTTTATGAGTAAAACACAAGTTAGTTTACAATGCAAAAACATAGCATAAATGTTCAAGCAAGCTTTCTGTTGTAAAGAAGTATCTGATGTCACAACTGAATGTACTAAGACACATGAAACTGAACGAGTTTCACAGAACTGTTTTCTCCATAATGATCAGAAAAGGTGTTTCAGCAGTGGGGCTGGTGAAAGTCAGCTTTGTCACCCTACCTGTTCCTTCAGAGAACCATCAGACATTAGGGACTCTGAGAATAAAATAGACACCTCCAGGTGAAGTGCCCTCTGCCACCTTCATGAAGAGTTAATTTTGGCAAGCTGACATAGGTGATCATTTCACTGGGAACAAATGCTTCCTATGTCTGGAAATTAACTTTCAGATTTCCATTGAGGATGAGGACAGATTGTACTCTTGTCACCCAGGGGTTGCGAAGACAGATCTTGTGACAAGAACTAAAAATCTGGAACTCTTTTTAGTAGTATATCTGATATAATACTAGCCATTGGAATGCATCCAATTTATAATTATAAGACTGGAAAGCTTTAAATTAGGTCAAACTTCAGCTCCAAATTAAAAGTAAAGCATTCAAGGGCTTCATGTATACCAGCAAGGCATGCAAGGTTGCATCTACTTTCACAGTGTCTACCTGAAGACTAAATTGATATTAAAAACAAGAATGTTAAATAAGTGAGATTCTTTTTAATCAAGAGTTGATGTTTTCTTTGCTCATCACTTTGTGCTAGAGGGCCATGAAACTACCTCAGCAAAATTGTCAGTGCTTCCAGTCTCCATATCCTACTCCCCAGTGATGCTGAGCTACTTATTTAGCTGTAAAAATGTTTCACTGGCTGGAGTTTCTAAAATTACACATGGAAACAAGAAAAAGATTTGATAAATGTCTCCTGAATAGAATGGCAAATCTCAAGCAAATGACCTTAAAAAAATTATTTACCAGAGACAATTCAGCTGGATGAAATATTGGGTTTTCCACAAGGTTTTGCTTTTCTGCAACTTAACAGCACAGTTAACTACGAAAAGACAAAAAACCAAACTGGTGAGTTGTCACAAGTCACATAATGAAGTGGTGGCTTTGTTTATAGTAGGTGATAGAATTCCGCTGACTCCCACATTTTCAACTTTCATGAGTAGACTGTCCTGACATCCTCCTGGGATTGGTAGGATCACAATAGGAGCCATTCTGTGTCCTTTTCTTCTTCCAACCTAAGGAATCACAGTGTCATGTGGAAAGACGTGATTATGTACCTTCCTTTCTGTACTAGGCTGCTGGACACAGCTCTGAAATAAATCAGTAAGAAAGCAATAAATAAACAAATAAATAAATGGATAAAATAAGTTAATGGGAAAGTAAATTCTGTTTGGGTTATACATGAAAACTGCAGGCTTTGGAGTGAAACAGAGTCTTCCTTAAACCTTAAGAGCAAGCAGCTTATGTTCTTGGTGTTTCTTTCAAAATTCCAATTTTGTGACAGTAAGACTGAAGAACTCTCTGCTGTGAACCCACATCTCAAAGACATTTCATCAGAGTAACAAGGTTACCTACTGGAAATCTAGCATCAAAGATACAGTGCTCTCTTACAGGGCAGGGGCAAAAGAACAAGGAATGTATTGTTTCCAACTTAACTGCATATAGCAAGAAGGCAGTTCAGAGATTATTTTTATAGTTTGTTTTTTTCCTGATGTGCACATGAAGGCAACTACGCTAAGAAATAATAAAAACCCCCAAACATGACCAAAACCAACCCAAAAGATCCCCAAATCACAACCCCCCTCACCTTTAGCAGGTCCAAAGGTCCCCTGCTAAGTTATGACTACCTGTTCAAATGTATCTTTATCATTTGTCTTCATCCACTTCAGGAGCTGAAGTAAGCTGCAAGTATTAGACATCATGTTTGGATAGTACAACAAAAAATTGCTTGCATTAATTAATGCAAACTTATTTTCCACTCTGTCCAGGGATGCAAAACCCAAATGTAACTAACAGATGGGCAAAATAATAAATATTCTGTTTTAGTTTGACTTTTAATCACTTTCCCCATCTTGTATTAAAAAGAACATAAACAGTAGCCCCTTTAAAATATGAGCTTACTAAATATAATCTATTCCTTAAAACTGTAATGGGCAAAAAAAAAAAACTTGAAATAGANCTGGGATTGGTAGGATCACAATAGGAGCCATTCTGTGTCCTTTTCTTCTTCCAACCTAAGGAATCACAGTGTCATGTGGAAAGACGTGATTATGTACCTTCCTTTCTGTACTAGGCTGCTGGACACAGCTCTGAAATAAATCAGTAAGAAAGCAATAAATAAACAAATAAATAAATGGATAAAATAAGTTAATGGGAAAGTAAATTCTGTTTGGGTTATACATGAAAACTGCAGGCTTTGGAGTGAAACAGAGTCTTCCTTAAACCTTAAGAGCAAGCAGCTTATGTTCTTGGTGTTTCTTTCAAAATTCCAATTTTGTGACAGTAAGACTGAAGAACTCTCTGCTGTGAACCCACATCTCAAAGACATTTCATCAGAGTAACAAGGTTACCTACTGGAAATCTAGCATCAAAGATACAGTGCTCTCTTACAGGGCAGGGGCAAAAGAACAAGGAATGTATTGTTTCCAACTTAACTGCATATAGCAAGAAGGCAGTTCAGAGATTATTTTTATAGTTTGTTTTTTTCCTGATGTGCACATGAAGGCAACTACGCTAAGAAATAATAAAAACCCCCAAACATGACCAAAACCAACCCAAAAGATCCCCAAATCACAACCCCCCTCACCTTTAGCAGGTCCAAAGGTCCCCTGCTAAGTTATGACTACCTGTTCAAATGTATCTTTATCATTTGTCTTCATCCACTTCAGGAGCTGAAGTAAGCTGCAAGTACTAGACATGATGTTTGGATAGTACAACAAAAAATTGCTTGAATTAATAAATGCAAACTTATTTCCCACTCTGTCCAGGGATGCAAAACCCAAACGTAACAGATGGGCAAAATAATAAATATTCTGTTTTAGTTTGACTTTTAATCACTTTCCCCATCTTGTATTAAAAAGAACATAAACAACAGCCCCTTTTAAATATGAGCCTACTAAATATAATCTATTCCTTAAAACTGCAATGGGCAAAAAGAAATTACTTACTTGAAATAGAACTTGAATAGAATAGCTTATTGAAGTTGTGGTAACAGCAAGTATACTTGGAAGTTTGTTTTGTTAATATTAGGTCACAGACTATGTTGGTTTGGAATGTGGTTTAAAACAAAATGAAGAAGAAAAAGGCAAATAGAGAACAACCATTAGAAAAAGGCAAACAGGCAGCTACATAGTTGGGATTGGGGTACCTCTGTGTGTATCCCTTTGCAGCCCCCAGTGTAGCATCACACTTTCCTCCCACTGATTTCAGGATGTTGTTCCACTCTCCAGTGCCACGGCCAATGGCTGTGTCACTGCTGCAGGGAAAGAACCTACCAGGGCAGGGTGTCAATCCTAAAGCCACCCCACCTGGATGTAGGCGAGACATCTCAGCCTCCTGCCTGGTTTGGGGACACAGTCCCCCGAGGCAGGATGGCCATTCCAGAGGCTGATCTGGGCTGGGTCTGCATATGGTTCATCCTTGTTCTGCACAAAGATCCAAGTCCAAACACTTCTTTTATCTTTCGTTTGGAGTAATAATGTTCCGGGGGCTTTCTGTTTGAACACCGGACCAGCATTGTAAAGATGTGCTGTGTTTCTGCTTGGAAGCAGGGCACTGTGGTGGCTGAAACTCACTACTCCACCACACCTCTGCTCTCATCACCTTTCTCTTTGAGATCTGCATCTTGTTCTCCATAAACAACAGTGCAACACCTGTTCATCATCTCCTACCTCCAGGGTCTTTTTTTCCCTGGTTGTCTTTTTTAGTAGTAGTTTATTTAACGTGGTGCTTCTGAGTCTTTGATGGTCCAAGGATGGAAATCATTGCACAAAGAGTGTAACTCCCAGCAATCTGAACTCTGCTTTTAACACAAAGCAACATTAGCGTTATCAAAAGATATATTGTTTCTGCTTGCAGTTTAGAACCTTTTTGTTTTCCTTTTGTGGAGCTGTTCCTTATGTTTCTTTCATCAACTGCCTTTCAAGAGAGGAAAGAACATAGCTTTCTTCTTTCAGAAGTAGACTGCCCAGACAAATCCCCTTTGCCCTAGAAATTCCTGCTCAGGGTCAAATTTCTTTCTTGGATGCTTGATTAGTGACTTTCAGAAAAATCAATGGAAACTGCTTTCAGGCCTTTAAAGTCTGTCCCTCCTGAGCATAAAGAAATACAGAATTCCACCAGAAGAATCTCCCTTTTCCAAAGAAATCCTTTCAAATTCAAGCTAACTAGAAGCTTGATTTTCCATTCATTTTCAAAGAGGCAGAGTACAGATAAGTATAGTGACCTAAGTGTTCTTTCAATAAGAAAACATATTTCACAGATGCAATATATATTGTGAAATTTGCATACTTGAAATAAATACTAGCATAGTCAAATACATTATTGAAATGCAAGTGAGCAGGTTTTGGTATAATTTTTGGCAATACGTCAATGAAGAAAATACTACTTAGGTGTGTGAATTGTTCACTTAAAGGCCATTGTCCTAAATAAAACACCTGTCCAATAAAGATTCACTGTTTCATGGGACTGTAGTTGCAAGGGAAAAAAAGAATTTAAACCACATATATTCTATATGGTTTGAAATCTTCACAGATATAAGACCCAGTCTTTGCATTGTTGGCAAAGGTGCTGGGAAGCATTCCCAGAGTGCTCTGATTGCACTGTATAAAATTTTAAGTAGCAGAAAAAAGACCAGATCCACCTTAAGATCCTAAACTGCTCAGTGTTCAGTCTTCTAAGCTGAACATATTTGAAATAAAAGAAATAAAAGAGGTCCATCACATGAGAATTTTAGGAGGATATAGTAAAGACTTTTTTTGAGAATAATTATTTTTAAAGGATAAAATGAATGTTTTAATGTCTTATTTTTTTAATAAAAAATTCTATCAGTGTCTGACATTTCATCCCCATAGTCATAAATACCAAGACAATCTGTGAGAAGAAAAGGGATTTCAGTATTTAAACCAGTAGTTATTCCAGACCTCCTTTGAAATTTTTGAAGAAATAGTATGAAAATGCTAGAAATAGGACAAATGTGTTTCAAAGTTTGCATATGGAAGTAACTAAACAGCAGAACCTACCCAGAACATTTTCAGTGGTTACAAATCAACTGAACTTATTAAGTGACATTTGGAATATGACTAAGAAAAGTCAGTGTTTCCCTTAATTTGTTAGGAAAAATGATAACAACATGCTGTTCTCTATGTACACATGCACATTAAAAAAACCCCCGAACAACAGTAATGTGATACCTTGCACAAGAGAATGTCAAATGACAGTAGTGAAAATTAAATAGCTTGTCAAGATACCATAAAATAAACAAGCGCTGTAAAATTAACAGAAATACACAACTATAATTGATATATAGTGGTACACACCAGAAAATGTTTGACTGGTGGGAAAAACACATTGTTGAAAGAATTCACACAGAAAATTTAGAAGACCAGCACCGGGCAGTGCATGGTTCAAGTTCCCCTTTAGCACACTGCCTTTTCACCTCCATGCCTTCAATTAACCACATCATATGCTTGGAGAATGTCATGTCTTTTTAGGATGGTGGAAAAGCTGTGGATGATACTGGAATCTATTTTATGAGTATTTTGAAAACACAAACTTGGATTTGCCAGAGTGTGCTGCATGTGTGGGACCTCATGACAGATCAGGAAATTACACTTGGCAGTGGGATGTATCTTAAAAATCAGAGAATCATTAGGTTGGAAAAGACCTTTGAGATAATCAGGTCCAACTATACCTGTCCACTACTAAACCATATCCTCAAACACCTCATCCACCTGCCTTTTAGACATCTCCAGGGATGGTGACTCAACCACTTCCATGGGCAGCCTGTGCCAGAGCTTGATAACCCATTCTAAGAAGTATTTTTTCCTAATGTCCAATCTAAACCTCCCCAGATGCAGCTTAAGACCATTCCCTCTTGTCCTATCACCTATCACCAACACCCCACTCTCTGCAGCTTCTTTTCAGGAAGCTGTAGAGAGTGATAAGGTCTCCCCTCAGCCTCCTTTTCTGCAGGCTAAACAACCCCAGTTCCCTCAGCCACTTCTCATGAGACTTGTTCTCTGGTCCCTTCACCAGCTTCATTGCTCTTTTCTGGACTCGCTCCAGAGCCTCAACATCCTTCTTGTGGTGAGGGGCCCAGAACTGAACACAGTATTCAAAGTGTGGCCTCACCAGTGCTGAGTACAGGGTCAGAATCACTTTCCTGGACCTGCTGGTCATGCCATTTGATACAAACCAAGATGCTATTGGTTTTCTTGGCCACCTGAGCACGCTGCTGGCTCATGTTCAGTGGGCTGTTGACCGACACCCCAGGTCCTTCTCTGCCAGGCAGCTTTCCAGCCACTCTTCCCCAAGACTGTAGCACTACACTGGGTTTTTGTGTCCCAAGTGCAGGACAGATTCCCCTGCCTCTCTCTGTAAAGGAAGAAATACACCCTGTATTACTGTTCTTGATTTTGGTTTGAAAGACACAGGCTGGAAGTGAGCACTTCCGAGTAAATAGGATTTGTGTTTCCAAAAATTAGTGTTTCCAAAAGTGAGAGAAAATCTTATAACACAAAAGTCTTTGCATGCAATGTGGTTCACTCTGGTTTAGACCTCAGTGTGACAGTTCAAATCACACCCCTGGAAGCAGACAGTTGCCTCCAGGCAACTAAGATGGGAGGTTGGATCAGGCAGAATCTGTCCTTTTCCTCAGATGTGGGATGAAGCACATATTTCAAGAACTCTCAGATTTCAAACAAATATTTCTGTCATTGCCCTAGAGTAGAAGATACAGTTATGAAGAAGTATAAAATCTGAACCTGTGTCCATGCTTCAGTGTCTGCAAGATAATATAGAAATAATGAACCCAAACTGAACTTTAATCAGTAGCAGAGAAGGGGCAGGTGAGGTTAGGAAGCTGGGCAGAAAAGGATACTGCTTGACATGAGAATGCAAAAATTGGCAATGAGGGAAAGTAAATGCTGGGATTCAAAATCAAGCAGGTGCGGGGAGGCAAAACCAAGAGATTTATTTCCTGTTTTAACTGATATAATTTGGGAGAAAAATCCCTCCTTTATGTTAATTCCACCAGTTTCTCTTATTTATAAATGCCTGTAACAAAGTAGGTATTTGGTAACTTGAGACCAACACTAGATGAATGAAAGGCTGAAGAAGTGTTTTCATATGAATGGATGTCAGCTTCTTCGAGAATACTTCATAATTTGACCACCTTTGCATTGGCTTAGCAAAAGCATGTATGAAAGAGCTTTCACAAGCGTCATCTAATTCTGCTGGCTGTCTGGAGAAAACTCAGTTAATGCAAGTGCAGTCTTCATGGTGATTGTGTGGTCTGATGCAATGCCTCCTTCCCCCTCACATTGGGGTTTGTTGCCTGGGTGGATGGCACCCTGAGGTGATTGGCACCCTATGGCAGATCCAGAGGGAGAATGACAAAGAAATGGTATTGAAATTAATCTGAGTCTGTAAATCTATATTGCTTACTTCTTTACATCTCCCTCATAGCTACTATTTCCACACACAGAATCGTGTTACTTAGACAGGCAGTGAAAAAAATAAAAAAGACAAACCCAAAACCCCAACCAAAACACAAAGGAACAGATGAAAGGGGAAAAAAAGGGAAAATAACTGAGGCTGGTAGTCCAAACATTTACTGTGAATAACAAATATTGTTGGGGTCAGAAAGTAAAAGGTTGGATTTCTCTCTCTTGGAATACTTATTACAGAAATTAAATCACTGTTTTTATCTCTAGTTTGGGGAATACACTTGCAGAATAGATGAGTTCACTTCTTTAGCTATCTACCAGAATGATAATGTCCTATTTCATTTTCCTGTTAGAGTATTACTTTTCTTGTGATTATAGCTGTGTCAAAGTGTACTTTCTTTAAGCATGCAGAAGCAGCATAATATCTTTTTATGAAATGAGAAAAATTCTGAAGTTATTTCACTTGTGCAATCCATTATAATGTAATACCTGACCTGATGCAGTGGCTTACTAGCTAGCTTCCTCTACAGCCTGGAAATCTTGTAAATATTTAGCCACGTGGCACAGTTTCAGACCTCATAACACACCAGTGGTGCATAAGGCATTTAGATCTTAGAACTCTAAGTGGACCTTTCATTTCCTGTTTCTGCCATTTATTCTTTCCTACAGTGTGTCATTAACTAAATTTTCAAATGTATGACTTTAAAAGTAAGTAGAAATTTCAAAAAACACTGTGTTTTTGTACAAACACTCATAGGAAATGAAGATTGACAGTATTGGAGTTTTTGAAGAACAGTTGAAGATGAAGAAAAACTTTGGATTTACTCACTTTAATGGCAAAATTCCCAATGGAATTACCAATAGTTCTTCCTAGAGGGCATTTACAGTTTCTGTGTTTTTTCTCATCCATTTTGACACTTGCAGACAAATTAATAACTTTATGAATTTCTAGATTAAAGAGTGGGTGAGAGGAGTTAGCTGAGCTTCTGTAGATGAGACTGATGTCACCATATTGGGTTGAGGGAAGAAACCAGACATGTTATTAACAGGATATTTTTAGCAATTGAAGTCTACAGTCCGGGAGCTGTGTTAGATCTGAGCTCTTTTCAAGACATGAAAAAGCTTCAGAAACTCCATAGTCTTTCCTGACTCACAGTTTTAAAGTTAGAACACTGACACAGACCTGACTATCTCACGGCTAGACCATTACAGTGATAATGAGTGGTGGCTGGGAATGATTGTAGGCATTGACCAGCAACGTGAATGAGAAGAAGATACCTGCAGGCTTCTGATGGATTTCCAGACATTGATCTAAGAATACTATAAAAGGCTTCAAATTAAATTGGACCATTCAATTGTCTGGGTGGCCTCTACCAAAGTTATCCCCTACTAACTCACTCTGTCTATGGCAGCCTCTGGCTGCTAGACCCTGAGAAATTCCTCAATCAGGTTTATTGCCTTTTGGTTAGATAAAATCTTTCACCACTCGGACGGTACTTTTTCCCCTCAAAAATAAATTTCTTTATCATTTTGAGGGCCAGAAATATCACAGAAGTAAGTTTTAGATCTACTAATGGTTTATTTTCTAGTCTGATGATATCAAGAATTCAAGCTAGGTCTCAGAATTAAAACAAACAAAAAATAATGATAGAAGGATAAGTGAAAGCAACACTGGAGAGGTGCAAGCCTCCAGTTGAATCTCATTGACTATATATAATTATATCCAGTGTAGGATAATATATTAATATAACAAAATATAATATATCATAATGGATTAAAAAAATGCTAACGAGCACATTTAGGACTGCGCATGTGTGCAGTTTAACCCTAACCTTAACTGCATCCTGGTCCTAAGTTAATGTAAGAATCCAGCTTCTAGGTGACCTTACATTAAAAGAATGGAAAAATAATATCCCTTTGCAAGCATGAATCCCACTCAAAACAGAACTATATGGGATGACCTAAAATGATTTTAGCTGCCAGTAATGAACATTTTACAGAGTACAAATTTTGTTTTCAGAAATAAAACCAAAAAGTATTCTAGTGGTTGTTGATTAGTGGCATGCAGAAATTACAGCGTATGGTAAGTATCCTAGTCATCCATCCTAATTAAAATTTAAATTGAAAACTAGATTCTAATGAAGGGGAGCTTAGTGCTGGTCTTGAGGGATCTCCTGTCAGTGGGTAAAGGAAAAAAGTGCACAAAGGCAAAAGAGATTTCACTCAGGCATTTAGTTGGTGTATGCTGCACTCCAATAAAAACAGGAACAGAACGCAGTTGCAGAGATGCTTTTCATGGTACAGCAATCTAGTGAGAAAATCTAAGTCTGGCAGAGGAGCAAAGACCAATAAGGAAGCAATGATCCTATAATTTTGCCCACACTGGCAAAGTTGTTATACTATTGTTACTTCTGGATTGTTTGACAGCTCCACCTTTCGAGCCCACCCAAACTGCTAATCACAAACACAGTGGGGGGTTGGCTCCTAACATGTCTTTCTACACCTGCACCTGCTCAGACATAGGTGTCTGAGGAATCAACATTTGCTAAACAGCTATAAAGAGCAGTGAAGGGAAGTGCAAAACAAGTTCTTCAATACACTTTTGGTTTGAAAACAGCAGAAAATTTGCTTTTACTCTTTAAAATAATGTTTTAATGTACTACTAAATGTAATAAAACCAAAAATCCTACAAATCCTTAAGCTAATAACTTGTCCGCTCCCTGGAAAATTCCATATGCATCAAGGGATAACGTACTAAATGAATGGAAATGCTAAAGCCATAGCATCTTACAGAAATAGCCATATATTTGTAATTTTCTAATGCAAGATAATGGAGAATAAACATTGTGTTTTTAAAGCCTATTTCTGTGCTACTTCAGCAGCAGAAATTAAATGAATGCTTATAACCTAATTAAATGTCAATATCTTCTACCAAAGATTTCCAGAAGTTGTGAGTTAAGGAGAAAGAAAGAAAAAAAATCAGAAAAATGTAGGAGCTGTAAAAGATCAAGCAGATCACCTCAGTTTATACAAGATAATAGGTTATGCAGTAATTCCCTATATGGTTATTTAATTATACTCTGTGCAAGTGTGATGAATTACCTTTTAAAATCCTATTTTAAATAATGAAAAAAAACCCCAAACCCAACTGAACTCGGAGCTTTCATTTGTTGCAGATTCCCCATTCCAGGATTTTTTTTTTGTTTTGTGTTTTGTTGCCCACCCTCCTCAACAAGGTAATAAATGTGGTATGAAAGCAGACTCTTTCGCTGGCTGTGAGCTTTCTGTAGATGAAAGTTAACTCCTGTCTTTCAAAACACTATGAGTGGCAGGTTGCATACCAGCGCGGAAGAAAAATCTCGCCGCTAATCTGTCATGAAGAGAATACAATGTCTCCCCACAAACCTCCCTTTGTCACTGTGCTCAGCAGGCTGCAACTGCAATATTTCTCTCGCTACCTTTACAGCAGAGAATACAGAAACCATAAGAAAATCACAGAGATAGATTTGGCATAGGCAACCAGTTAATTTTGATTAAAACGTACCAGAATTGTACTTTTTTTTTCATTTAGCAGTAAGCTTCAGTCAATGTTGTTTAATGTCAGCACTGTTAATGAAGTTGTCAAGCTTGTCACTTTCACTGAATACCAACTTTGCTAAGAAACTGGTACTACAATTACCTCCAGCTCCATACGATTAAATTCATCAAAGCACACTAAGGCTCCAGATTGTGCCAGACCTTTGAAGGATTTCCCCATGGCTTTGTAGTCTGATCATCAGAACAGTTCAACACAATGCACTGCTAAAAGAAAAGAGCTTAAAAAGGTCTTTTTTTGTTGTTGTTTATAATGTATATAATTTGGCAACATTTACTTTTACTCTGTAATTCAGTCTCCGTCACCACCACTCCCCAGTCCTGGAATTTCCCCTTATTTATCCAATCTAAGTCTGAAATATAAAAGCATCTCATGTGGTTCTTAACTAACTCGATCTTTCACAGCAGCAAGTGAAATGCATTTGCACACAATTTTTAAAATAAATCTCTAACAGCAGGAAGGCAAAGTTAAAAAAGGACCAGCAGCAGTTTCATGTCCACCCAACTCCTGTACTTGAACATACTCCTCAGCATCTCTCAGAGAAAAAATCAATTCTTTCAAAGAAGTCATGTCACTTTGAGAGAAAAAAAAAAAATCCAAAATCTGTTCAAAACTAGCAAGCAGGTGAGGAAAGACTGCTTCTTGGTTAAAAAAGTCAGTGGGAGAAAGGAGGTCCCTGGATTCCTCTCTCTGCTGACGTAAAGAAACCCCTCAAGGATGAGGTGATTGCTCTCATCACAAGGTGCTGGAGCAAGAGCTAACCTCCTCCTCTGTCCTCAATGTCTTCCTCTCCCACAGCCTGGCAGCCTAAGATGGAACAAGCATCCAGAGGTAAGCCCAAATCCAGTTATGCAGCACAGGGCAGGTGCTTCTTTGAGCACACCTTGGGCCAGATGCTTTTCCTTGGCAGACTGGTGGGGACACACCAGCACTGTAGCAACCTGATTTTTTCAAGTCATTGTTTTTCTCCATATTCTTTATACCATCCTGGAAATGAATATGAACTATCTCCTGAAGACCAAGCAGGAGAAAACACAACCTACAGATGTGATTTTGTCAAAATCAAAATACCTGTGAAAAGAAGGACAGAAAAGAGAAAAGGATCTAAAAATAAGCATGCTGATTTGCACTGTGCTGGATGTATATTTGTTATGCTGCTGTAGCTGGGTTGAAGAGTGCAGAGGGTGAAAAGGTGAATGCTGTATCATTGGTGTCAAAGCTAATTTGACAACACACAATGTAGTCTAGAGTATCTAGAGTAAAGCACACAGCTCACTTTGGCTGTATGTACTGTCCAGAAAAAAAATCTCAAATATATACACAGAAAAGAGAAATTTAAAGGAAAACAAAGTTATAAGTGTACATTGCAAGCTCAAGACCTTGTTGTGATTTCCAGACAAACACTCACAAGTTCTTCTACAATCACAGACACCCACCGGATCATTGAGTCCAACCATTCACACCATTCTCTAAACCATTCCCAAGTAACCACCACTTTTGATTTGGTCAATGGATAATGCAGAAGGGCATCCAGTGCTGCTGCAGAGGAGTTGTTTCTTCTGGACTTCTCACTGGCTGCACTTCCAGTCCCAGGCTGTGCCTATCATTAAAACACATCCAAAATTATTGAGTTTATACTTCAAGACAAATTAGGTAGAGAGACTTTGGTGTATAGATCACCTGTAGAATGACCAGGCTACAGCCCATACAGGTGCAGAAAATACTAAGTGGGGTTTCCCCGCCACTCTCAGGAACCTCAGCTCCATAGTAGATAGATCTACAGGAGTTGCTGGAACAGCTCAAATGGAGCACACCAGCAGTCCCTCGAATCCACCAGAGGTCAATCTTTGCACATGAGCTGTCTTTGGGACTGAGAGGGAGAAGTGTCAAAGCAAGCAAGCCACCATGGAGACGTGTGCTAACAGGAGTTACCTGCTCAGGTCATAACATTTTTGGGGGATGGTTCTACTCAAAATAGGCTCAGATAAGAGCCAAGGGAGAGAATAATGGACCAAATTCAGTGATTATCTTAGACATCTGCATACCAATAAACAATTATTTGGAATAAACAAGAGAAGATTGAAGTCTTTCAGTATGATCAAATTTTTTGCTTACTTGGCCTAAAAGGCTCAATCTAATCACAAGCTTGTTCAAGAAGTACCTGTGGAAGAAAAAAGGAAAACTGTGGTATCTCAAATATTAAGGACATATTTACTTGATCTGAAATCCCAGAATGCAGAGGACTTTTAAGGAGCCAAAGAACTCTTAAGTGACAATTAAAGGAAAATACCTGTGATGAGGAACCTATCCCAGGTTTGGTTCACCATGCCTAGATGACCCAGCGAAAGAGACTTTTATGAGCAGTAAGCAGAATCACTTAAATGCAAGGACTAGGCAGCAAACATTCGAGCTACACAAGTAACTAATGGAAACTGGACATAATGGCACACACAATCGCATTCTCCCTCAGATGCTCTGGCAGCAACTACTCAATAGAGATAGTAGAGAAACCTCCAGAAACAGACTATTTCTGTGTTTGATTCTAACTAATGGCATGAGTCATTTGAAAACCTGAATACAGAAAACAGCTCATGAGCATCATTACGGAGAAAGAACAACAAAACAGAAACAAATGGACTTCAAGGTACTGATAACCTCAAAATATTGTCAGCTCTCCAGAAACTAAGTTCAAAGGGAAAAATTGTCAATGGCAGCTCCTCAACGTGACTATACTATAGACGCAAATACAAATTATACTAAGGAGAAACTAACAGAGAGAGTTCAGTAAACAATAACCTTTTCACTGAACAGGAATGTTTGAAGACACAGAGGAGGTAAAAATTATGTCAGCTTACAGACAGACAGAAATAGCAAAAATTATGGAGACAGATTCACAAAAGCATGAAATGAGATACAACTATGAAGTGATGTGATGCAAAACTAGGAATAATTCAAGAACATTAGTAATACTAAGAGATGAAAAAAATGTGTTGAAACATAAATTGCAAAGGAAAAAATATGAAGAGGTAACAATGAGAAGACAAAAGCTCACAGTTTTTTTTGTATCTATCTTTACTAAAGAAGCCAGCTAGCATATGGTAGCCAGCAATAACAGTGACAATGGGGTAATACCTCATGTTAATGCAGGCATATAATAGGTTAAAAAGTAATCAGCTCAATTATTGTACTTAAAGATCTGGCTAAAGAAATGTTGGAGTCATTACCCACTATTTTTGAGGATTCATAGGTGATTAGCGAGATATTAGAAAACTGGGAAGGTCCAACAGAAAGCTGCTGTTTATACAGGAGGAGCCAGAGGACTAACGGATTGATTTCAAATCCCCCAAAAGCAGTGGAACAAGCAATTAAACAAAGGACTTTTCATAAGTCCTGAAAAGGAAACAATCTAAGCAACAGTCTGAATTGATTTGTCAGGAACAATCACATCAAAACAATCTAATTTCTTCCTGTGACAGGAGAATGACTAGTGGATATGGAAGCTATAGTAGGTGACACACACCTTCTCTTCAGTAAGGCTTTTGACATGGTCTCGTGGGAAAGCTAGGGAAAACTGTTCTATGGGAATTTATTTCAGACTGGATATAACTGCTGGAAAAACATAGTTTAAATGTAGATACCAGTGGCTGATTATCAAAGAGAGGACTAAATTGCGCAGGGCTCTGTAGTGCATTGCACCCGAGTCTGCTGTTCTCTTGTATTTCCACTAGCCACTTCCATGACAAAACAGAGTGCAAAACTTACAAAGCATACCACTGTACTAGTGTCAATAACCAAATCCCTATTCTTTTCAAAAATGCTGTCATAAAGGGTCAACAAGCATAGCAAGATGGTCACAAAATAATCATTTAGCACTAAAGAATCTCCTGCAAAATGCTGTGCTTTTTGAAGAAACTTACAAAAACTGTAGACAGTTGGAGAACATCTGGAAAGAGCAATAGAGATGTTTTATAATGTATTGTTTCATGAGACTAAAAGAAATAATAGCAAGCACAAAGTCTAAAGAAAATAACCTAGTTTTTTGGTGGTGATGGATGAGTAGGCTGTGGAATATCCATGCTTTGGTCTCAAAGGTAGACAAATATGTGTGAGGATATAGGACTTTGTTGGTCCAGGTCTGTTGAAGAGAGGCACACTAGAATTATCTTTAACTCTTCTCAGTCTGTCTTTTTCCATGATACTAAAATCAAAGAAAGTTGCAAGGCGTATGAGGCAATCTCTGACAAGAGAAGTTTATATCTAGCATTGTCACTCTTAAGGCAGCAGGCACAGTGCAGTGCCATGAAAACATACCCAAGCTCTCTATAAACATAGTAGTCTTTAAGTGCCTGGAGTGACAGAGAGTGCAATTGTGCGTGAGATAGTTGCCCACATCTTGCTCAGTCAGTTTAGTCATATCTGTGCAGCACTCCACCCTGCAATAGCGACATGCCTCTGGCAGTTGATTCACACCCAACAACTCCAGTTTTTGTAATTCCAGCTAGTAAGAACTGTGCAAAAAAAGGCATCCTCTCTGGAGGTAGAATGGAGGTTTTCATTGCCCATGTAAATGTTCAGTTCTTGTTGCAGCTCCTGGTATCTGGAAGTATCCTTAATGACTAGATATATAGCTTAAAATAATACATTTTTTTCTTTCTGATTTTTTTTAAAAAGTTCATAATATTTTCAGCTTTACTTTGTCCTCTCACATATATTGCTAAGCAAAAGGGGAGTAAACGACCTCTTCTGGGCAATGCCCCTTCCATACATAAGAGTCCAGATATATTTCATCCTCTTCTCATTTCAAAATCATAGAACTGTAGGACAAACCAGATTGGAAAGGACCTTGAAAGATCATCTGGTCAAACCAAAATCTTGCTTTACCTTAACCTGTGCCAGAAATTTGTCTTTTGAAGCCCTTACCTCTTGTTATACCTTTCCACAACAGAGTTGCTTGAGCTGATGAACAGCATAGCGTTGGACGGAGAAGAGAATCTTTTCAAATTATCGCACTGTTGATGTTTTCCATTTAATTCTGTACCCAGTTCCTCAGATGACCAGCTCAGCTGGGTCTCTTCTTAACGACTGTTTCACATTTGCATATTAAGCAGAGGTTTACAGTGACCTGTCCAGAGTGATATCCTCGTCTTTTTCCTTAGTGGTTACAGCTAATTTCAAAGCAGTGATGTGCATGAATACTTCAGACTATTCTCTCTGAAGTCTGTTAGCCTATCTTCATCAGCAGTGTTTTCATTTGCCACTGTGCTGCCTTAGTGCTTTCGTTTTGGTCTCTGTGGTGTGTGGAACTAGATTCATTGTGGCACAAGGCACAAGACCAGTGTGGAATGGCAGAAGCATGCAAATCTCTTCAGAGCAGGAGCTGAACACCGATGCCTTAACTCAGAGGAAAGGCTAGGATATCACCCTGACTTCTCTAGAAGCTGATCTGTGTCTGTTCACCTCTGTAGGTCTGACACCTGTGCCTGGTCTCATAAAGCCACTTCCAAATACACAGAAAATCAGTGGAGTTACAACAGTTGGGAGATCTCACCCAGTTTGTTACCAACTGTTCTGAGTGTTTTGTATCCCTCAACTATCATCTCTCTGCATTGCCTTTTTCATTTTGTTCATTCCCCTGCTTCCTTCTGTTACTGTGTAAGAACAGAGATGTGGGTAATTCACTTTGTGTTTTTTATTTCTAGATCTCAATTATTCTTTCTAACCTTTCCTTCTCTGTCAGCATTCCTTAAACTTTTATCTTTTTCCTTCTCCTATCTGCCCAAGATTGATTTGGAAAAAAAAAATCAAAACTCCCAAACTATAGAAAAGTTATTTGAATAGGGCTTTTGTCTGCAAAAACTAAAAGCAAGTGACTTATTCCACTAACACTGCATTGCTATATCATACATGCTACAGAAAGTTATGTTCACATAATCAGAAAGAGTTCATATATCTGGAGGGAGGGAAGAAAGTTGACTAGAGATTTTCATCCCTCACAGGAGCAGCAGCTCCAACCATGCTCATGATAGGGGCTTAACTGACTCCTTGGAGATGTCTCAGCCAGCAAAAGTATTTAATCCTGAGCATCACAGGACATGGAAAGTAAATTCCAGTTTTCAGTTACTTGGACTTTCTCATGAAGTAACTTTCCCTTCAATGTTCATATGACTGCATTATCTGACCCACCAATCTCTCAATATTTTTCAGAACATGCTTTCTCTCTATCCTTCCCCCTCTCTCTCTCTCATATTGAAGACTCCTCTGGCTTGTTAGCTTTCCCTTTATCTAAAGCCTCTGGTCTCTTTTCAGCCTGGGGAGACTGAAGAGTTGTGCTATTTTGCACAGCTCAACAACAGACAACCTCTGAAATGTTAACTCTTTGCTGTTGTTGAGCAAGGTGCTGAGCACTTGTTTGCCAGGAACCAGAAAAGCAAGTTGCTGAGCACAGACGTTTCTGTTCTTCAGTAACAGTCTGTGGCCCTTGTGACCACCAATATATGACTCTTCTCACACTTCTCCATGAAGTACAGGCTAAGAGAAACAGCAGAGCTTCATAAACAAGGCAGGAAGCTCCTATCCCTGAGAAGCCAGCACTGGCCTGAATGGGTAAACAGGGACTTGTATCAGGGATTTCAATAGGTGAGCTGGGGCACTGCTCTAGTAGTTAGTGCAACGGTATTTTGTTTAACCATTAGAAATAAGCATGCTTTTAAAGTTAAGCATGCGTTTAAAGTTGAGCACACACTGATGAGTCAAAATTAGCTAGAAATTAGAAATCAGTTGTGGGATTTTTTGCTATTATATATATGTCTATATTGGGACTTGTTTATTTTTGCTTGCATGTGCAAATAGATATTCATAAGCAAATAGATATTCATAAGCAAATCCTCTCTCTCCTACATGTTTATTTTCTCAATGAAAATATACTGTGATTTGTTGCTTGAGAAGCACCGGACATTTATCTGTCAGATACAAGAGCTTTCAATCATTTCCTTGTGTCCTTATTTCTGTATTTCCTTATGCTTTTTCTTCATGATTTAAGAAGATGGAAGGCTATCAACAAAAGAAATCTAAGTGCCATCTGAACGCACTATCATAAAATGAAGCAAAGTTCCCCATCACATTAAAATATGTTCCCAGCAAATACTAATGATGCTGTGCATAATAAAAATACATAGGTATGAAACATTGTATACAGAGTGATACAGCAATGAAAAATATCCTTCTGGGTCATATACTGTTATTGTCTTAAAGAAATTCAGATCCTCTTTCCTCCTCTAATTTAGCAGCACAAACCCCCAGAATTCTTCCAGTACCACACTGTGCCTCAGAAACGACTGTGTACACAGGCTGTGTTCCTTTAATCAGTGTAAATTCACCCAGCAATTTTCTCTCCCCACCACTACCCCCTTGAGCAATAGCTTAATAAATAAATAAATAAAATCTGCTCAGTTACTCCCCGAGTTGAGTGCAGCCAGATATCTTCTCTAGGTCTTTAGGTAGACGAGCAACCATGCTGACTCCAGTGACTCACATACTTGTAATTATGCACACACAGGGAATCTACATCCTTAATTTGTTTTTTGTCTCCTATGGTGTTTAAATCATAAGGCTTTTTTTTTGAAACCTGCTTGTTGTTCTAGTCAGGTCTTAGCAAGTTTCTCTTTTCTCTGTTCAAGCTGGCTTCTCAGGTGCTCCAACAAAGTAAAGCATAAGTATAAGGCTCCCACCAGAGTCCTTAAAGAAGAAAGATTTCTAGGGTGAGTGTACCATATTAATAAACGAAACCCAAGCTTTTAAAAATTACACTGTCAGAAAAACCCATTAGGCTGTAAAAGAGTTGAAGTAAACATTAGATTTTAATATCTACCGCTGCTTAGATTTTTCCGAACTGAAAATCCCCAGTGAGCACTTAAAACTTCATTACTACGCTGAAAGGTTGTGAAAGGCTATTTAAAGGTTTTCAATTTTACTGAAGTCTAGAGGTTATTACAGCTTGAAAGAATACAAACCCTAATATTACATGGAATGAAAGGAATCAAATTTATGTTCTCATCTCCCCTGTAGTTTAATCCAGTTCTATTAGATTCAATGGAGAAAATTAGGGCAGGTTGAAACTTTTTAGAGGGCTGATGAAAAATAATATTTGGTCATTGTAGAAAACATATCTGTCTATTACTCACACTCTAAAGAATATTCCTATCTCTTGTTCCCACAGTCACAACTTATAGTTTTATCGGCCTTCTGCTCTGAAACCCATGGGCTGTGACCTGTGTCAGACTCATACCAAAATGTCCAGAATTACACAAGAAAAATGAGGATATCTGACTCCATCTCAGCATCTATAACTTGATATATAGGGTTTCATTATAAATATTTTAAGCTCTTTTCCTCCTTTACTTAATTTGGGAAAGAATATCTGGTGACTCAAATATTATGGGCTATCAATCATCATAGAAGACTGCTATAATGGAAGTTGACCAAACAGTGCAGTGCAAATTATGATAAAGAAGAACTTTTATACTCATGCGCTGAGCAGTCCATCAGAGTCCAGGTATGGTCAGTCCCAAGAGCTAAATGAAGAAATGCATGTGCTTGGTGTGCAGCTGTAGCTGTGTAGAGAGCTGTTCACTTACCTCCCTCCTGGGACTGGAGAGACTGACAGCCCATCTCATTTAATTTGGGTTCTGTACCCATCTCAAGCTTTCTCAATTGAAAGGGGTAGGGACCCAACTCCAGAGATTTCCATCAGATCTTATTGTCTTATCATAAAATAGAACCCCTCTTACATGAATGTCTCTATTCTGGCATTTCTACCTTAAGCCAACATACTGCTGTTTACATTAAAATATACCTGGTATTAATTGCTTAGACACCTGTACAGAACTATATCAACCTAAAAAAAGAAAGAAAATAGCCAAACAGTACTCCGTATTTTAAAAAAACCAAACCACCTTTAACATATCTGTGAATTAAAAGAATAGCCTTTGTAGAAACAGGGGCCCTGCAAAAGGAATTTAAATTACTATACTGTCTTTTAATGACTGAAGCATATCAGTGTCTTAGACATAGCAGTCATGGTGCAATTGAGAAAGGGAGAACAAATAAATGGCTTGGTGACCTTTTTGCCTTCCTTTGCCTGCTGTTTCTGTACATGGCTGGCAGCAGATCAGACCATGAGGTGGCTATGAGGCATGCTGGTTATCTCACTCCTTAAAGGACCACCCTTGAGTGTATGACACACCAGAGCTCTGTATTCTCCGTGGATGTTCCTTCACTGAGTAGTCAGTAAGACTGGTCCAGAAGACTGGCATTCCCCACCAACAGCAGTATCATGAAGAGAGCTTCACATATCCATACGTTTTACACAACACTGTTCCTCAGTCTCTTTGAAAGGTTCAGTTCCAGACTTTGGCCCTAATTAAAAAAGGGAGTAAAGAAGTACTAGAAATGCTGACTGTCTTAATCCTAACAAATCTGTGCCTTTGACTTCTCCCCTCACACCTCGATTGCCACATCTTTTAGTCCCTTAACTCCTTCAGAAGTCAGTTTATTAAAGCAATGTGTACATGAACAGGTAGGAAGCATTAAGTGTTTGGGGAACTCAAAGGACAAAGTAGCTGGCAGGTATTCTGATCCAGAATTCTATTTGAAGGGGGTCACAGCTTGGGTTTTGAAATTCTGGTATGGAGATACCACTGTCTCTGCCAGTCGTTGTGTGTAAAATATATATTTTTATATAAGGGTATCTCCATCTATAAAGACGCAGAAAGTTATACTGCATTTCCAACAATTATTTTCTATCTTGTGCTTAATACATGGACAGAAACTTCTGTTGATATTTTTCTGAGAACATTTGTTGTGACAAAAAACCCACTTATTCAACACATCATTTCAAAATATTCATCAACATTTCAGAGTTGATACATCTCAATCATTCTAATATATATCTGAATTTTTATTAAGTAGGATTTCTACCCTTTGTTGGTAGGAGAGGTAATCGTCATACTTTTGCCATATAATAAGTGCCAGAACACAGATCTTGCTCTTTCCTTTATGTTTGTTTAGAGGCAAGTTATAAAAACGCATTAACTTCTTAAATATTGGCTTGTGTGCAGTTTTCACCAGTCCTGTAAAGGTCAGTGAATATGTTGTCAGTGGAGGAGAAGCAAATGAGTGCTCCTTTACCCAGGAAAGCAGGTGTTATTTGAATCATTCTTGCTAGGCAATTTTCATCTTCTTTTGAATTTATTACTTGTGTCAGCATCAGTGGCAATAAATCAAGCACAAGTTGCCTGTCCGCACAGACACTTCTGTTGTCTCATAATGCAGGAAGCTAATGTGGAGGAGGAAATGACACTGCATGGGTAATGCAGGTAAGTGTGCTCCCTTGGGGAGAGTGTGAGGACAGTGTCTGTCCCAGCTGTCACTTATTCCAGTGCAAGAGGAATGGTTTATGGGTTGCCTTGGGGCCATGGACTTATCTTCCCAGTAGCTTCTCAGTGGAGAGAATCTACTCACAAACAGCACCTTGCGATTGCAAAGGAATACAAATTTTTTATTAGCATATATAAAATGCATATCCCACACTACCACACATGTATCACATTAATTTTCAGTCCTCAAAAGTACTTAAACCTTTAGGGAAGCCACAGCTTCGCTCAGCTGGATCTGAGTCTAAAGCAATATTATGCCGTTGGCAGTGGCTACCTAACCAGGAGAAAGTGTTTCTTTAGGCTGATAACGTCTCAGGTCTCTACTCTTTTCCTTAGAGCCCTAAGCAAGCAGAAACCAAGCTATGAGCTTGATGACCTCTGAGCCCATGATCCTCTGAAGTAACTGTCTCTTGTGGGACTGCAATGGTGGGTAAACTCCAGCCTTCAATCCAATGGGACTCAGCAATGTTCAGGAAAAAGCAGGTGACTAAAACATCTATAAATGCAACACTCCAAAATAAGAAAAATGCAGAAGTTTTTAGGGTTTTTTTAAGGACTCCAGCAGGCTTAATTTCTTTTACAAAAAAAAATTCCCAAACCCAAGCAGTATCTCTCTAATAATTTGCAAGTAAGGAACTTTGTGTTTTATGCTCACATCTCCTGATTAAAAGGATTTTTAAAAAAGACAATTTCAGGATATTTTTCATTTTGCTTATGGTATTTCAGAATGCGGTCCCAAAATATAATTTTCACAATTAATAGGGGTCGAGGGAGTTAGCGTTGTCCAGTCTGGAGAAGAGAAGGCTCAGGGGAGACCCTATAGAGACCTTCCAGTACCTGAACAGGGCCTACAGGAAAGCTGGGGAGGGACTTTTTAAAATGGCGTGGAGTGACAGGATGAGGAACAGTGGTATTAAGCTGAAAGAGGGGAGGTTTACACTGGATATTAGGAAGAAATTTTTTTACTGTGAGGGTGGTGAGGCACTGGCAGAGGTGGTCCAGAGAAGCTGTGGTCATCCCATCCCTGGAATAGTTCAAGGCCAGCTTGGACAGTGATTTGAGCAACCTGGTCCAGTAGATGTCCCTGCCCATGGCAGGGTGTGTGGAACTAGATGATCTTTAAAGTCCCTTCTAACCCAAACCATTTTTCAATTCTATGATTTAGCTATGGACTGTAGTGGTTAACCTCCATAGCTTCCTCAGAAAAAAGTGGTACATTTCTATGATACTTCAAATATTTCTTCAGAGCTATAAAATTGGGTGCTAATAAACACGTCATACAGAGAAAGGCAAATGCAGTCAACATTACTGGGCTAAATTTAATATATAAAAATTCATCCACATTAGTTTCATAAATACCCTTTACTGGGGAATCAGCACTTTCTGAACCCATCCAACTGCTTTGGAAAGAGAGCTGTTTCTCCCATCCGTAGTCAAATAGTGATTTTAATAAACACGGTACTAGTTTAAGAATGCATCCCAGAGGAACCTTTGGCTCTGCTTTTGGTCTAGAACACAAATTTTATTAACTTGGGGTACATACTCACTGTGCAACACTGTTGGACAAGTTCCAGGGGGTGACTTTGAGGGCTGCAGCATTTAAGAGGTTAAACATGTGACGGTGACATGCTGAAGTTTCTAATGTTAATGTTGAAATGCAATCTAGTTGATTAATGAGGTCTTTCATTTGCAGTCACTACAAAAATAATTTTTTTTTATCTTACTTGCACAGTCTACGGTACTTTCAAAGACATCAGCAGCTCATTATGAATAATCACAGAGTGTTCATGAAAGAAGACAACACTGAAAATGACAAAATCCCCAAGTTATTAATGTGCAAATATTCAATGTAAAGTGAAAATTATTTAGAAAAAACACTCTGAAATGTTGTAATGTCATTTGTATAATTTCATAGTGACAAAAAGAAAGGGGTATGCAATCTTCCTTTTTATCATTTTTATAATATCTGCTACGCCCAAGATTAATTTTCAAGCAAAATGTAAATCTTCTTTTTAGACAGCTGCTGCTTTGAGACTTAAAAAAAAATATTTAAAGAAAACAATTTTCTCTAAGAGAGTTAGAGTATAAACACTGTACAATTAGCTGTTAATGACATTGTAAATCTGTTTCTTAAGAAATGTATTTAATTCCTGATTTTAGAACAACTCATTAGATTTATACTAATATATGTTCTACATTCTCAATTTCTGTTCTGACATCCAAAAATGTTCTTTTTCTCTGGAAACATATTGATACAGAATTATTGCAATAATAACTTGTTTTGTGAGCTTCTGAATTTCAGATATTAAAACAATAACAAAGAGAAAGCAATCATGGATATGTGATAACATCAGATGTAACACATTCCCCACGATTACTTAAAAAATTAAAAGCATCTTGGAGGCAAGGAATAGGCTTGATAGTGGGAGTCAGTCTACTGCTGTTGGAAGCAGGCAGGGCAGTATATCCCATACCTGCCTCCGGAAGGAATCCATACCTTTTTCCTTGAAGTAGCTGTTAACAATTAGTTATGTGAAATCAGATATTTTAACGTAGTCACCTGACTTGAATCTGGTTACATTTCCACTTAGAGTATACCCAAGGTATCCACTCCCTCAGACAAAAAGTATCTAAATTACCTCCCATTGGATATGTTCTTTTCTTAGAGATGAAGCAGGACTAGTTCATCTTAGAGATGAACTAGAATTGTGAGAGTGACACACTGGGGCACGTCATGTGGAGATACACAGAACAAAACAAGGATCTGGCCTGAGCATGTCATAGGTGAAGTATGCAAGTTGCAGCCTTGAGAACAAAAAAGATTTTAAAGCCACAAAAGTAATGATTTTGCTTAATTTTCCTGTCATGGAGCTGTTTTCTGGCATTTGTTTTCTCATGTGGCAGTCAGATTTCATGTTTGACAGTATTATTTGATGCACCTAGGTCTATAGCTCTCTAGGAGATTTTTTTTTACTTCCAGACACAACAACTACACACACCTTGTCCTAATGCAGATCTCCAACTTTCCACCGTGCTCCTAAACAATACCAAAAAAAAAAAGAGAGGAAGGAGGGGCTGTGATTTGAAAACCATTTTAGCCACTATAGGGTTTTGAAGGCCTACAAAATGTGTTCTGAGTTTCATTTAACACCATTTCTTCAAAGCAATGAAAAGCTTAAATTAGTGTTGCTTGAGAACATTTCAAGACCGATTTTTCTGTAAATTAATTTCTTGCACTATACTCTCTGCTTTGGGCTTGCAGTAAATTAATCAGACTGTAATCTTCTATCAGTTATCATGCTACCTTATAATGTTCCTTTACACTTGAATGGAGTCCTGAGCATGCTTCCAAACTTTTGACAGGACACATTCTATGTGATGCAGGTCCCAGACTTCACATTTTAGGGTCTGAGAAGCACAGAAATAATTAAAATAGGTCAATGCCAGATTTAAATATTCTATTTTTTCTCATCACATGCACTTACTCTCACAGACTTGTTTTAAATTCTATATCCTAATAAGAGTTGTCTCACATCTCAGCAGAGATAGTTTTGAAAATATGGAGAGTCTTTGGACAGGGGCATATGAAATACACCAATAAAGGAAAAAAAGATCCTGATTGTTCAGGCCAGTTGCACAAAAAAACCCACCAGTTTTGGCTGTAATCTTTATTTGTTGTTTATGGCAATTTACAATGGGCTCCTGCTGCAAATCCTAGGCAGAATCTATCAGTCTCTCTGCCATAAAGTAAAACAATACTTTACTCCCTTTGTCTGACCATGGTGCTGTAATATTTTTCTAATTAAGATCACTATAAAATTCATTTTTCCTCTACTTCCTCCTCCACATCCCACTCCCAATTTTCTCTCAGAATAAGAAGGCTAACGTTTCAGCCTACTACCAACATAAATCAATTCATAGCAAATAGCCTAGTGTGATATCTATTAACTTGTCACCAGGGATAAAATTTATTTAAAAGTTAAGAAGTGTTTTGCAATACAAAATGCTACCCAGTACTGCAGTAAACAGTACATGCTTCCTTGGTAAAGCACTTTTTCAGGTGCAATTATCAGAAATGCAATCTACCTTTCTGGAAGACTGAATGAAATTCATGTACCTTGAACATCTTTAGGTGATTAGTGTCTCAAGAGTAACGCTTTTCTGAGCAGCTTGCCTTGTATTATGTCAACAAGATTTTCCACTGGTTTACTGCCCCTTCCTTTTGTTTTCCAACACAGGCAAGTAGATCACCTGTTTTGGATAAGGACCTAAGAAAAGAACAAAGCAAGTGGATAATTTAAATAATTTTCTGATAGAAATCATAGCATGGAACTCACCTAATTCCATTTTTTTTTTCCTGTAGGCTTTATGGCAATTTGATTTTGGTTGCACAGATATGAATATGTTTGTTAATCAACTCTGGCATGTCCAAAACTGCCTAAGGAATCTTCTCTTATTTTCTAAGCAGATTTGAAAAACTCTTCTTAGAGGAAATCACTTCACTTGGTAGGTGTATAAAATAAATTAGGATGAAATATTCACTACAGCATTTGTTTTCCTAGTCACATCACTTGTATTTCTTTATTTTCCTCTGTTTATTAATATCCAGTGAGAAAGAAGAAAGAGAAGACACAGAAATCACAGGAAAAACAAAAAAATTACAATAAACCAGCATTTCAGCAGATTACATGCAAAAAGGAAGAAAATAATTCATTTCCAAAGACTTACATGAATTTTTTAAAGATAACAAGCAAAAAGAAAATAATTGGTATTGTATGTTGAAGTTCTCTTTAAAATCTCATTCATTTGTAAAGGAGAAAACATTGCTGTATTTTTCCAGTTCCATGTACCACCCTGTGTTAACTTCTCCTCAGAGATATGTTGGATAGGTCATTTAGCAATTTTGCATAAATTGGAATGTTTCAGATTTCCCTTATCTAAGTATGATCCATTTAGCTACTAAAATTGCTATTGAAACCCATTTTGCATCATTAGCTGGTATTACTAAATCGTTCAGCACGCTCAGAAAACACAACCATGGGAAAACATATGTTCATGCGAAGCACTTTTGATAAGCAGTTATAAAGAGAGTTCCAGTACATCAACCCATTACTTCTGCCTATAAAATGAATGTGCAACAAGTTGGCCAAATCTTGATCGTATCTTAGATATCAAAGCCTCGTTTTTGGTTTATTGTGCCACATGGGGATAATACCATCTGTGAAGGACCCCTTTAAACTTCTCTGCAGTCTTCTGTACAATGTGGGAATGAGCCATTTTTTTTTAGTTTGCTTTCATTTAATGTTTGGTTTTTGCTTTAGAGAATCCCTGTTCATGATTTCTGGCTTGGGCTGATAATGAGGAGACATCAGGTTTTCCTCACAGCCCTCTGACCTGACCTCTGCACAACAGCTATAATGCATCTCTGGGACTAGGGGATGCTCCCTGTGGCACTGAAGGGGCAAAACCAGGAGCCTACCTGCAACTTTGGAGGATTTCCCAATTAACAGAGCCTGGTGGATATACCTCTTCCTTGCTCCTAATAGGCAAGCAAGTAAAGAACCAATTCTTTCTTATTCATCATAGTCAAGCAAGGCAAGAACCACCATGAAAAATTTTTATAAGCAATCAGTTGCCCTGGGGTTATCATTTTCCTTTGAAAATCCAGAAAAACCATATTGATTCTTTTCTGGAAAAAGATATGGGAGGGGCAAAGCTATGTGTATATGCTCCTCTGACTCTATGATCAAAGCTCTTTAAAATGCAACTGGGACTCCTTTCCAGAAATTGAATTGGCATTCACTAACTTGAACCCTTGCAGGTGTTTGCACATTGAATCGAAACATAGACCATTTCCATGGTACTGCTCGGACCAAAGCTATGGTCGTGCCCTTTGCTTGCTCCTGGCTGTGACTCATCATGTTCCACCTCCTACACTTGCGTCCGAGTGGTCAGCTAGACTGGAGAAACTCTATCCAGCTGAAAAATAACCTGTGGAAGAAAATAAACAAGAATGTTTACTTTCCAGTCTATTTCTCTGTCTTCCTGGAAAATAAACTGTGCCAGTATAGGACTGTGGGAATGAGGAGGGAAGCATAAAACACAGGGCAAGAGCCAGCAGCAAAGATGGCTCCTGCTTGTGTTGGTGTGGCCAGCGTAAAGCTGTCCAGTATGCTGTGCCCACAGCACTCTGCCTGTCACCTGTTTGATTTTCATCATCCCCTCTCTAATTGAAGATCTGTCTCCTTCCTTGTATTTCTCAGCCACCAGTTCCTTAGTGTATAACAGCTTAAGCTCCACTTACTGTGAATACCTCTATTGCTTTGTGCAAAGGGAGAAGTACCAGCACCTGCTCAGGCAGGTCAGCAGAAATAGTCTTTCTTCCCTTTGGTCAGTGGCATTAATGAGATCATAACTGCCAACAAATATTTCTTCACTGACTCGATCTACCAGCAAAAGAAAGTTGCCATGAAACCCAGATGTATAAAGCAAAACCACTGCTTGTCTTCCTCCCTGAGAGATATTGCATTTGGAAATTAATCTGAATGACCATTAAGTGCCTTTCTGACACAGCTTAAAGATTGGCCTATCAAGTAATGCAAACAGGTTGTCAATGAAGCACCCTTACACAGGTAACAGAAAGGAGGTGTTGAAGTCTTCAGGGACACAGTACTTCCCAAAGATGTTTCCCTTGTATTACATGGGTCATTTACAGCAGGGGTAACTTCAATAACTTCAATGACTTGGGTCCCTAGTGTTGGCAGATAGAATCCTTCCAGAAACAGTTTGCAAGGCCAGTTGTATGCAATAGGCAGTGCTATTGCAGGCAGTCAGCCCTCAGTTTGGAAATATTACTAGCACAGGGAGCTAATTTGAAGTATCCATAAGTGTTGAGAAAATGTTCAGAAACACCAGTGTCTGCACTAGTCAGATCACAGGCTTGCTGAGTGGGGAAAGGTTATTGAGCCAGGAACAAGATGCTACCAAACACTTTTGAGGGCTAAGATGACTCTTCCCATGTGTCTCTGGTCCCTCCAGCAACAAGGTGAGGCAGAGACAACCCATAGCTGATGAAAAGTGCAGCATTATTTTACCTAATCTGTGAGCCATCAAAATAATCTCGTTCCCTGACTTCTGATGAGGATAACTCATAGACAAAGCTGCTTACAGTATGCACACTGTGTTTGCTGGAGACCATCACCTTTCAGTCCTGGCATGCAAAAAGCTGAGATATTGAAATGCCACCGCTGTATGAACCTTGACAAAGCAAACAGAAAGATTTTCTCCTTTCTAATGGCACAGCAGACTCAGCTGCTTAGGTGCTATTTTCGTATCATATCTATCACAACCATTGTGTCTCATGGAAAAGAGTGATGTTGAGTGGTAGGATGAAAGAGAAACAGTGAGGCTGTGTCTGAGGAGTCATTTCAAAAGCTCCATGAATTTACTGCAGCTCCACAGAGAAAGGGAGTGTTGCTTGCTGACAGGATACACTGCTATTAATTAAAGCCTGTTTACTTAGGGATCATATCTTGATGAAGAGAATTATTTTTAGAGATTTCACCTTTATTGCCATTGAATGAAATTAATATTAGCTGAAAGGCTTACTTGGAAACATAAAAAGCAAAAGCATCTTAGAGTGCCAATTATAAACATAAGGTCTGAAACAGCTCTCACCAGTGAGCAGCAGCTACTGGTCCTTGTGAAACAGCTCCACAATGCCCTCTCTTTCTCCTCCCTGCTGTTGAATTTCCTTGATTGTTTAAAACAGCTCATTTTACTGCAGACAGAAGCAAGTATGATTAACCAGCTGTCCAAGCTGGTTAAAGTTATCCATGCTCATGGTAGCATGGCTACAACTCCAAATCTACCCCTTTGAGTGAAATTATTATTCAAAATTCATTCACAGATGTTTGCCTGGTTTTAGAGTGTATGCTTTGATGATCTGGAAAGGCAGCCTTCCCTGATGAAACCAGTCAGTTCAGGGAGAATTTTGATCTTTGTATGTTTTCCATCCAGCAACAAGATTTTGCAAACAGTAACCTTGAAGGAAGTTGGCTTTCAGCCATGAGCAGGAAAAAGTAAATATTACAAGTCAGTTGAAAATTTTATAGAGAATTGGGGAGGGGGAAGACTATTTTAATAGAAAGTAACTTTGGGAGAACTGAAATTTTCCTGTCATGTTTCAATTTCCGAAGTGCAAAATGAAAATGAAACAGATTGGCTTAGGTTGGATTGATCCATGCAGAACTAATTTAGTTTGCTAAATACAATTAAAATATCTTGTCTCAGGACAGTTCAACATTAATCTTTCCTTGAGCTGCCACAGTTCTTCAGAGGAGCTGCAGTTTATTCTCTTCTGAGAGACAGGTACCTCACAGACCACATGCCTCATGGTCCACACAGCTTTCAAATGAGAGCAAGTAAAATAAAGCCACTATTTTGCTGAGCTTGATTTTAATATATTAGCTTTGGTTAAACTCGAAAAAACAGTGAAAATTCAGATGAGAATTTAGGAATCCCCCTGTCTGGAAGTCTAAAATTTGTTTATACCATGGTCTGCAAAGTCCAGAAGTTGATCTTACTTGCTCCTTCAGGCAGGTGGTGAATCTCCCAGCTCCCTGGAAGTGAACGGCTTCTGTGGGTAAGTTTGGAGAACCAGGACAGCAATGCATAGACATCTCTGATCCCTCAAGGTAGACTGGGGAAACAAGCTCACAGTCCATTGCCTAGACTTTTACTGCAACACTTCCGTGCAGAAATCATCCTCCATGATTGCCGAAGGTGTGATTTTATTGCTCTGAAAGCTCTGAATTGTGCCATTCAAGAATAAAGGCAGTAGGCAGCTTTACCCTCCAAACATCTTAACACGGCTGGATACTTTGTCATTGAATACTTTCTTTTTTTTTCTTTTTCCTTTCCTGTACAGTTTCCAAATTGATCCCTTTCTTTCAACAAGCTTAGAATTTTGAAGAGTTCGGCTGTAGATGTAACAACCAGTTTTCACCAGTGAAAATGCAAGGGTGGAACTGTACACTCTTAGAAGTAGAGTTTCAACATTTTTTTTTTCCACAGAAAAGCTATTTCTTTTTAGGACACTAACGAGGAGAAGGCTGCATAGGAAAAAAAATTGACATACACAGGTGCAAAGAAACTGCAGAAGAGTATTACCCTTTAGTGAAGGCATATTAATACCAGCCTGCTGTTACTCCAGGCTACTGGCTGAGCTGAGCCACGTTGCTTCAACTGCTCCTGCTGGAGCTTTCCCTCCTGGAAAGACTGGGAGGGCAATTCACCCAGGGGGGTCATCTGTTACTGGGCACTCGGAGCTGAAAACTTCCAATTGATCTTTCAATTGATCTTTTATCAGAAGGCTTTAAAAACACTTGGTGTTTTTAGAGGGAGGGAGTAGCATTCCAATTTTACAAAAATCCTCTCTAGTTAAATGGTAGTTTCATTATTCCAGTGATAACTTTTAATCTATAGATGTGCACATACCTACCCTCCAGCACATTGTTCGCAAGATAAGAAGCTTAGAGATAAAGAATTGCCTTCTTTTTACTTCATCTATACCACAAGCAAAGACAAATACATAATGCAACAAATGCCCAAGCAGGGGATTCAGTAGAGGACACTGATTTACACCGGCTGAGAACAGAAAGCAGAACACTCTCTTCTTTCTTTCTTTATTCTTTATTTCTTTCCTAGGTTTTTTCCTGTAGCCTAAGTAAGTGGATCATTAGAAATTAACAAATTGTACAGAATGTTTTAAAGATATTTTATTTAAACAGTGATGCACTTTTAATTTAATCAATACCGTGTGACAGGCCATACATTACACTAGATGGTATTAGCTGTTCAGCACAAATCAAAAATGGTATTTCCTTTGCCTGACACGTCTGCTTACTGACATCTCACTGCAGGTTTCTTTTCTAACTTCCATGATGTAGTAACTTCCTAAACAGTGTTAAGGAACTTTATATCAGATAACAGGTAAAGTTAGATACTAATTCATGGGTTTGTGCCCCACTTTCAAAAGAGTTTTATCCTATATGCCCTTAAGTGTCACCAACAGTTGGTTGCAAACTTTTAAATACTCATTGTATTGGAAAGTAGATTTATATGTATCTAAATTTCTTGTCTACTGCCCAATGGAAAATGAATGTGGGAAGTGAACATTGTTGTCTTATTATTTTTAAAGCTTCATCTGGTCACAGCTTAATGTTCTGTGCAAGTTCAGCTTCATCTGCACTTATCGATTCCAAGTTTTATCCAAAAAGAACTCTTTAATAAATATATTTATCTGTCATTCTCCCTTATTCACTGCAGTTACAAGTCATAAGTATTGTATCAAAAACTAAATTTAAAAATATAGCAAAGAACAATGACAAAGCTCAAGAGATCACTTTTACGGGTATAAACTTCAAATCATGTTTATCCATTGATGACTGCAAAGTTATTTTCTATTTTAGGTACCAATATTTATGGGCTTCTACTGGTTATAAAAGTACTGTGCTGCTTTTCCAAAGGAGCATATTGACAGACAGCACAGCGGGAATGATTCTGATCTCTCTTGTGTGAATACTACAGTTTATCCTGCTGTGATTATCATCTGTGTGCTGATACTTTCTTGTTCTAAATTTATTTCACCGTTTCCAATATGGTATCCTTTGCTTCAAGTTTGCTTTAATTTGCCTTCAAATTATTTTTAGACCATGTAAGCTGGGGAAATGGGAGCTCTTGCTCTCCCTGTACCCAGAGTTTGCAGAAATCCCTCCTGTCCAGGCCTGAAAAAGCAGGAATGCCAGCATGTGTGAGATGTCATGTCAAAGGGAAGAGGACAGAATCAGTCTTGTTCTAATGTATCACTTCAGACCCCATCTGATATGAAAGGAGTCAATGTAGTGGGATTAACTGTTCGAAATTTTACCTCCCAGTCAAGACACCTGTGCATGTGAAAGTCCAGGCGAAGTTTTATTTTGTGCTGAGGAAGCAGGCAAGGTAAGTGTCTAAGAAAGGTGGGATTTTTCTCTTGTTCTGAGCGGCTTAAAAGCTGTGGGTGTTAAAACCACAAGCAACTTGTCCCAGTCTCCACCCCTCACAATCCCTTTCAGATTCTCAACTGTGACACTTGAAATCACACAGGTTAAGGAAAAAAATGTTATGTTTGATAGTAAATTCTGAAGATCTTCCCCAGGCTGTGGCCTCAAGCTTGAATGAGCTGGAGAGGGGATAAGGTGCCATGTTTTGCTGGCTGTCCTCTCTGCTCCAGGTTAAAGCGATAAGAGTAAAGCTGGGTGCTCCATGACTATGTGGGTTAAGTTAAAATATTAAAAGTTATTTTCAGTTTTTTACTGAGACTACAGCTCAAAAAATAGCAGAAGAATAGGACTTGGGGGATTGGGAAGAAAATATGTGATAATGTGTCTGAAAGCTCCATTCACATCTCTGTTCTAGATCGGTCTGCTCATGAGAAGCATTTTGGCTTTCTATCTAGAATCCAACATTCCCTGAACTAAAGAGAATGTCTGCATACAAATATTATTGACTCCTCAAAAAAAATTAATTTGTAAATTGTGAGTGTTTTGGGGAGTTTTGACTCAAACCATCACAGTATGGTCACGGGGAGGCATGGCAAGTTGATTACATCACCTTGCCACAGACCCGCCAAGGCAAACGTTATGTGCTTACTATGGTAGAAGCAACCACTGGGTGGTTAGAAACTTATCCAGTACCCCATGCAACAGCCCGGAACACCATTCTGGGTCTTGAGAAGCAAGTCTTGTGGTGGACTGTTTCCTTTCTGAGTCAGCCCTCCTGGCTGGGGGAGAGATTTGTAATCGCTCTCTCCTGGTTGTGGGCCCCCACTTCAGTAGCTGTGGGGTGTGCACAGTGATGGAGTCCAGCCATGGCCAATGATGTGGTGAGGTGTCCCCAGGTTAGCAGAGTGCAGGTTAAAAGTCTCATTCTACTTAGAAAATGACCCTTTCTCTGAAGGACAGCCCCCTGTGCCCTGCTCTGCTGTCACTAGCCTACCTGTGCCAGTCTCTGCTTCCTTTCCAGCCAGGCTGTGCCAGGTGACACAGACAGGGAGCTGGTCTCCCCACTGATTTATGCATCAGTGTTCCTCCCTGTCTCCAGTCTGATTATTGGTGATATGAAAACCACCCTGAGTCCAGGCTGGCTGGTTCCTGATGGCACAGACGCCAGCTCTCCTGCTGGTTTTGAGGTGCCAGGTGATCTAGGGCATTTTTTTCAGAGTGGAATTGCAGTTTAACCTTGCTTGGGAGCTTGGTTTGCTGCTCTGGGGAGCCCTGTAGCCCAGTGGCAACACCAGATGTCTTGCAAACACTCACTCAGCTGCTGAGGAGCCTTCTCCAAGCACTGTCCCTGCTGCTGGGAGGTGGGCAGGTTGTAAGTCTGGCGTGAGCTGCACAGGGAAACAACACGAGCTCACTTTGTAGTGCAGCTCCAGACTGAACTCTGTGCTGCCTCCCTGCCCTTGGAGTTGAAGTGGTGCTGAGGGAGGATCCTTGAGCACTGTTGTCTCTGCCCAACCCGAGGGCATTGGACAGGTTACTGTGGGAAGATGATGTCTCTCCCCTGGAGATTTCTGTAGTGTGGTGTGTTTGCTCTGCCCTGTTCCGGCACAGACTGTAGAAACAGGGTGTGAAGCCTGGATACTGTTAAAAATCTAGTAAAGAAATACTCACAGTTCACCAACTTCCCTATATATGTGTGGAGCAGCAAGACAGAGACTGTTGAAGAGCCCATTGAAGAGGAGGAGGCAGAGGCAAAGGAGAAAGAGGAAACTGATGATGATGAAGCTGCAGTTGAAGAAGAGGAGGAAGAAAAGAAACCCATTACAAAATTTTGACTAGTCATGGAGAAAAACTCCTCTTTCATCAAATCTGCATTGTACAATTAAGAAAGTGCTTTATGAAAAGACTGATGACCAGGTCTAATACCCCCATTTTTATCAGCTGGGAGGCCTCAGAGGTATCCTCCAGAGGGGCTGGACTGGATTTTCTTCAAGTTGAATTCTTACTTAGAAATAGTACTCTCCTTTCACAGTCAAGACAGCCTAGGGGAAGGGAAAGTAAGGAAAAGCTAAGACCACTGTGTTTTCTGCCTGAATTACACCTTCTGTAAGAAGACAGCCCAGGGGAAGGGAAAGTAATTCCTGAATTACACCTTCTGTAAGACCACTGAAGGCAGCTGCACTAGCAGCAAGTGGCACCAACAGTCATCTAGGAAGTGGTGGCCATCCATGTACTCCTGACCCGCTGAAGAGCACCTCAGGCTCCAGCACTTTCCAGAGAGGTCTCTGCAGGGTTTTACTGTTCCTACCCTGTCCCAGTTTTACAAGCTGAACACAGGGAGCAGAGATACTCCTAACTGCTGCCCAAGATACTTATGAAATATTTCATTGGGATCTTGTAATAAACATTAAAAAAAATCAGACTGATATCCAGCAGCATTTTCTTCCTAGCATTTGTTCACTGTTGAAGTAAAACAGCTGGAAACCCATTAAGTAACTTTCCCAGGTAAAACATTTCTATTTCATCTTTATAAATATAGAAACAATAGCAAGTGAATGAACTACAGTGTGAGACATTTCTCTGCTGTTGTACATGAGAAATTGAAAGGTCAGGTACTGTGAAGGATCACCATGGACTTAGGGAGAGAGAAGAGCCCTCCACTATCATCCTCCACAAGCAGAGACAGAAGAACGGCATGTATGACTAGTGCATTTAATCATTAAGAAGAATCATTCAAACCCCAAACTTATTTACTGAACTTACAGTTCTATTTTATCTCTTACAAGCAATGCAAATAAGTAATATGCCTCATATAGATTAAACCTGGTAATTCTACACTGCTTACTCGCAGAGATAACTCACTCACTTTGTCTTCTCATTATCTAAACAGACATGCCTTTCCTTAAGTCATCAACAGAGGTCATCGCACAAATGCCCTTGTGGAATATTCATTAATCAAACAACTAATTTGAAATGGATCTTCAAAGCATTATTCATTCCCCATCATTCCTCATACATCAATTTAAATGCTTTATGTGTATAATGATTAGGTTGATGTTTAATTAATTGTGAAAATGTGAATTAAAGCTAAATTACAAGACAAATTATTCCACAGCACACAAAAAAGCTTAATTCTCTACCATTAAGTTTCAAAATCTCAGCAAGTTTCTGTGAACACCTTTGTCATCTTTGCTCTGTGAGGTTATAACAGATCATTTGGCTACACTGTTTAATAAAGGTTATAGTCTTAGTGCCACTTTTTTGTGTCCTCCAGTGTCAGAATAAACAAAGGTTAATGCAAATACATATCACCTATTTGTAATTAAGAATAAACAGGGTATTTATTATTTGAGATGCAACCCAGAGGGCCCAAGATAGATGGAGATAAACTAGAGATGTTCTGCTTCAGCCTTAGAATTTATCTTATCTCATAAAGACCTATTAAGCAATTTCTTAGACATCAGCAAAGACAAGGCACCACTTATAGACTATGAAACAGATGATACAGTCCGTGACACACGTCTCACACATGGAAAAAGTTAGATCGTTTCATGGCAGAGTAGCATCTGAATTGTAGCACGTTAGTTACATTTGTTCTACTCACAAACAAGCGGCTCTATGTTTCAACTGGATAAACCATTATTTGTGTTCCTTCTTACATGTTTTCACACATTGCTGCTCTTGCAGAATGGTTACTGCTTCTAAATGCCAGGAAGGCATTTCATAAAGAGATGGCTGATCTCAGTCCACTGCAGCCCAAAGTACTTTGGTGTGCCTTCTGCTGAAATAGATAAAGTAACAATACGGTAAGCTGATTTATAAAAAGATCTTTGTAAATTTACACATGAAAAATAGTCAGAATTTTTTGTGTAACAAGAATTAGAACAATTAAAAAATTTCAATTTCAGTATAGCTGAAATACGTATATGTATATTACTGTAACCAAAGGGGCTGTTTATGGCCAAAAAGGTCCATAGCATGATCCATGAATCAAGAATAATTGTGGTAGGGAAGGATCACATCTATTCTCATTACAGAACTAAATATAACTTCAAAATAGCTTTATTTTCAGCTGGATATTTAATGGAGGTAGGACAAAAAAGGCTTTTTAGACTAATTTTTTTCTGTTCACAAATATGACAAAAGCTGTGCAAAAGGCATCATATTGAATTCAGACAAAAGCAGGACAGGGAATGCATTTGAGAGGACACAGCAGCAGCAATTGGTCCCACTGTGGCAATGGAGTAAGCGTGGGCATTTTTAGCACTGTTCTGAGCCTTACTTGCATAGACTTCACATATGCTTCAGCAACAAGGTCTGAAACCACATCTTTCAGTCCTATCCACACACAATATTACACCAAGTAAGAGTTAAGGTTCCATTAGCTATGCACTTAAACTCATTGTATAATGAGGCTACATTATTAAATGGATGATGCATGAAGGATAAGCAGCAGATTTGAATGGAGCTGCTCAGAATGAGGGAATCTTTCTTTTCAAAAGCCTACATGAGCTAGTCTGAGGCACCATCTTATTTGTATGCCTCAATAACGTGAAATGCTGAACATCAACAGCTCTTGCTGACAGAATGAGTTACACATTCAGTAACAGACCAGTTCTCTTAGATTTACTTTCTGTAAGTAACCACGTAAAAACACTGGCTTTTGCATTACTCTACTATCTCAGCAGCAAATTCTTGAGTGCACAGACATGGGCCATCAATGCAATATGAATATTAAGAATGCTGACTATTAGCCAAGATGAAATTTCAGATCAAATTAATGTCAAAATAAAATAAAGAAGCAAAATAGTCAAGCAGCATTTCATTAATTTTCCTGTTTGGGGAGAGTTCAGTAGAGGGTTTCAGATGAACCAAGAGTGTTCAATTTGCTCAGATGTCTTGAATAATAAGTACCTTTATTCCCTTTCTTCCCCTCTTCCCTCTCCCCCCACCCCAGCTGGGATAATAGCTTTATGGTCTACAAGACACACATGGTAAGAAGCAATGTCCAAATTCCACTTCAGCGCATCACAGCCCTTAGCAACTGATAAAGCAACATTAAGAAACCTGCTTTCATCCAAGCCAAAGCAGAAAACATTCAGAAGACTTTAAGTACAAGAACAGAGATTGAAGTATATGTCTACTTTTCAGTGATTTATGTATGAAATTCATATGGGTTATACCCACAAAAAGGTCTCAAAGCCATGGTCTGGCGTAAATAGTGCATCATAATATGTTTAACAAATGATAATTCAAACCACAGAAAACTAGGGAAAGGTTCTGAAAATGTTACCTAGCTGGGAAGTTACTGAACACTTGATTTTAACAGTTTTATTATAGCTTAGGGGTAAAGTAACTGCTAACTCTACAAATAAATAACTCCCCTTTCTGTAATAGCAGAGATTTTTGTTCATATTAGGGCTGTTTAAGCCCTAGAAAAATTACAGGTCAAGATGTAGAAGTTTCCATGAAAATGTCCCTGTCGTCAAACACTAATGAAGGAACTGTTTCATATATGGCAGCAAGCTCTCAGAGGTTATTCAGAACCAATAACAATAACATTAAAAATGAGCAAAAGAAAATTGATTTAGCTTCAAAGGAAACCTTAGGTGGTATATCATCCCAGTTCTCAGAGTTAATAACTGAAAAATACTGTATGGAACTCTGCATTCGATTCTATGGTGCCATATGTCTGTAACTGTAAACAGCACATAAAACAGCAATCCTATACTTTTCCTCTAAAGGTCATTTCCACATCTGGTATAGCTGTTAGGATCAGCATTTACAAGCAGTCAACCAGAATTTTTGAGCCCCCTATTCCATAGCATTACTGCCCCCTTTTTAATGCCATAACAAATTGTTTCCTTCCCTTGATGCTTGGATATGCCAAGCACTGTATAGGAAATAATACTATAAAACTTCATTGACACCTCTCATAATACATCTCTCTTGTCCTGCTGCCTATCACAACTGATTTACTCCTTAACATGCTGCTGCCAGCCTGGAGCCCATTTCCCAGGACTTTAGCTACTTTGACTTTCAGTGTCCCATGCTACATTTTAAAGGATCTATACTTACAGGATATATATATTTCACTTCTGGATGCTTTTACTAAGAGAACTCTGCAGGGGAGTCTAGTCTGCACTAGGTTTCCATTTTTACAAACTCCTGAATAATGTTAAATATTGAAAAAATTTTACAGGACTTTGGTTTGGGCTGCCGTATCCTATCATGCTAGAAAAAGCTTTCAGCTGGAAAGTATGTCCTGCTGTGCCTGCTCTCAGTCCAAATACTCACAGAGGAATGATGTGTGCGTGGAGAAACCCTAATCTATCAGTTTGTGTCAGAGGAAATCTCTGTGAATCTGCCTTTGGTTATTGAAACAGCCCTATGCAGAAGTCCATTGGGCTCTGCTCAGGTTCTCTCTTTTAAACAGTCAGTTTCTGACTTGTCGCTCCTTTATCCCCTCTATTATTTTTTACTAACTCTTTCTGTAAAAATACTAAACAGCAAGCACAAAAGCAATGCACAGTCTCATTAAGACTGGGTACAAAGTTCTTCACATGCAATAATGAAACATATGTAGAAATATCACTCTTTACATGCAAGTAAGATGCTTCAACATCCCAGTTATATCTCTGCCTGGCTGTCAGGAGATCATTCTATAGCTTATAGTATTCACATTAATTAACTCATGGCTTGTTTGTTTTGTCCTAGACTTTTTTTTCTTCTGTATTTTTTCTTTTCTTAAGGAAAGGCTACTGGATGGTCACAATGAAAAGGGCAAAAGTCACTTATATTGAGTCTTCTGAAAGGTCAAGCCATTAAGAGTTTGCTTATATCCTTCCTTGTGTCTGCACTTTTGCTACTGATATCCAAAGCGGAGCCCCAAAGACGAGCAGGAGAGTCAATTCTCCTTGTCCCACTGGACACTGCATCAGCTTCCATTCACAGTAAACAGTTCAAAATATCAGAATCCATTAATTCCTGCTTTAAAGCATTGCAATCTTGAAATCCTTGACTACTGAGGCAGAGTGAAGAAAAACGAATAGTTAACAACATACTATGGAAACCCTCAGAACGACTACAGTGAGGATGTACTTGCCACCAGCCATCCAGTCATTTTGATTGTCTCTCCTGACTTTTCCTTATTCTTTTTCTTGATTTAGGAGTAAAATGTTTGAAGATGTCTGCATTCCTGCTACACACAGATTATTGTTGGGTAAAGATATTTGTCATCAATGCGAAATAAAAGACTAGTTTCTTTTCATTTGCCCCTTGAAGAAGGAGCAAAACAAAAGAGATATCAGGAACAAGAGATAGTGAAATAAAAATCTTTCAGTAAGAAACATTTTTGTTTAGCAAGAAAATGGCCTGTTCAGTTAGCTTTTATGGCTCTGTTCTGTTAGAAATTGTCTTGCCCACAGACTTCTGTTTTTTTCCTGAATCTCTAGGAAGATAAGTCCAGCTGATGACTTGTGGATCTTCTAAATCCCACCTTTTAGTCTTTAGCAAGTGGTAGAAAGAAACATCCTTAACAGCTTAAAGCTTCAATTCCTTTATAAGCACTATTACTTGACTTCAGAATATATTTTCCATCACTCATCCAACATAATTTCCCAGTGTTAGCACAATACAATAGCAAAGATTGTGGGTTAGCATTATATTCCATATTACTTGCATTTAAGATATTTGGTGGCAAAATCTACTGTCTCTCAACAATAACCCTATGGGAAACATTCTATTAGTTGACAAAGTAATTATTTGCATAGACCTTCATTCCATAAAATAATTATTTCTTTCTCTCTCTCCATCTATATTTCAGAAGCAAAAGATAACTGAAATAAAACTCTGCATTTTATTAAATTACAATCAGTAAATTGTCCTTAAGTCACTGGATTTAATTTGACCCACTTATATTTTTTAAAAAAAGTATGATGGGGATATTTAGTAGACTTTGATGGCATTATGATGATGATTTTGGGGTAATTACAATTACAACTTACCCAAACTAGCTAGAACATTTCTTTGGTATCTTCATATAACCTAACCCCTGCTCTTTTTCCCTCCAGAATATCCTCCACTGATTTTAGCTTTGATTTCTGCTGCTCTGAAAACAGTGAGAGACATGAATCTTTTCCAGGTTAATAATGCAGCCTCCAAGTTCTCTCATTTTCCTTTTGTGAGATGAAATGCGAAAGTCTCTGGATCTTGAACACATCTCAGGACAACGCTGTGTGATGAGTTTCAGGTCTGCAAGCACAATACTGAGCCAACATTGGCTCCTTTCTGTGTACTGCAAACCAGTGGTAGTGCAGAAACCAACTGGAGCTCATGTGCAGCTGCCCCATATAAATGTCTAACCCCTCAGTAGGAGGTTATAGAAAATGAAAAAAATAAGTGTTCCTGGGGTTCTGTGATGAATTTTTAGGAACAGCAACAGTTCTTGAGCAAATTGCACCCTCCAAGGCATTTATCTCATTAATAGTCACAGCTATTGCACTCCTGACACACCTGCACTGGTCATCTCGGAGCATGGCACCAACATTAAAATTGTATCTGTTTTACTAGTCACAGCAGACCTGGGTCTCAGACTTAGCACTGTACTCATCCTGAAAATAGCAGTCCCAGCAAATATTACCCAACCCTTGTGCCACTGCCTGGGACCAGTCTTTTCACCATTAACAGTTAATGCATTTTCCAGGCAGTGTAAGGTTACATGACAGTGATTTGGGGATAAAAGAATAAAGTCCTGATGTGTGCATGGTCATAATTCACAAGGTTTAGCACTAGGTGTGAACATGGAGGCACCTACAGAAAATCCTTCTATCAGCACAAGCTATTTTGGTTTTAGTTCACTTAGGGTACTGGCAGAAGGTACTGCGGTGTTGGTGTAATACTGTCTGTGCTCAGAGCTACAACTTTGGGAGACAAAAAACTCATTCCCCTATCAGACAGAGTTACAACAATAAAAAAACTGCAGTTAAGTGGAAGCCTAGAGCAACTCAAGCAATATACATACACAAAAGCTGATGATGTTTTGATTTTGTGGACCTCAGGCCAGCTGGGAGAGCACAAGGGTGGATGACTTGTGCCAACACTCTGAAACACAGTCGCAGCTCTTCTGGCCATCACCCAGCCTAATCACACACATGCATTTCAGCATTATCAGCACAGCTGCTTCTGCACCACTCAGCAAACCTGCCTGGGGGTTAACTGGTTGAAAATTAACCCAGAAAGTGAAGTGGAAGAGAAAGTTGTGAGGTCCTTTGCTTCAGTTCACAGAATGTTCACATGCAAGCAGCTGAGCTGTCAATGCTGGACTGCAGGACACTCTCTTTGGGAGTATTATCCTGCTTTGTTCACAAAGGTTTTGCATCGTGAAGTCACCAGTTGTGATGCTGCCTTATCCCCGTCGTATTTTTGATGCATTATACAGATACATTGCTAGTCTCCATTTCTAGCCAGATGAAGATCTCCTTCAATTTCCACACTACGTGTCCCCCCTGCCCATCAAAACAGAGCACACACTTCAAAATCTTTAACATTATACAAACAGATTTTCACCACCATATCTCATTTCACTGCTCTCTTCCTTTTTGGGAAAAGGGACAGAACTTGTATATTGCTTTTTACACATTTTTCCCTTCAGTTGTCTAGGTAAATCTTTAAGCACCTGGATATGTACGACAAACCACTTAAAACATCAGCCAGTAAAACCTGTACACAGTTTCAGACAATATCCATTGTTCTAATACTCCTCTGTTTCAGTCTAACTGCGGTTTCACTTATAAAAATTGCTTCTACTACAGGAACACAAGACACCAGTAATACCCTTCGTTCCTCCTACTCTCTTCCTGTATAGGTAAAGGAATGATGGACTGTCTTATCTTACTGGGTTTCCTTCCATAATTTTCAGTATATTTTTCTGTCAGAGCTGGATTTAGTTGAAAAGCTCCCTTTGCAGACCACAGACACCATCTTTGAGTTGGGAAAATCGATATCTAGCATCAGAATTGACCAGTATAGGCTCTAGAAACTTTTCCAACAATGATAAACTGCAACAAGAAAACCATAAGACTTCCAAAGCAAGTGATGTGGAAATGCAGAAAGACAGGCTGCTCTTAGCTGAACTAGGAAGTTGTGAATTTTACTTCTTTTAGAGGTTCTTTAAGAACCCTAACAATGACTGAGTCTGAATCTCAGTCAGTCACCACATCCACCAAATCAGTGCTGCATCCCCCTGTTCTGGACTACAGTTGTTGCTTCAAATATTTACAAACAATCAAAGAGAATCATCTTAGATTTTGTCTGTACATCATGATATTGTTCTAATTTTAATCTCATTTACCTCTAAAAATCAACGGAATATAAGAAAAGTACTTACTAGGGGCAAAATCCCACTTGAACCATGTTGACTCTAGCTTCTGCGAGAAAGCCCTCTAACTTCTGCAGTTAAATTCTGGAGGAAAAAAAAAATGAAAAGGTGTTTTTATTACCTGCCCTGTTTCCTTTCAGCAGATAGCTAACTGTCTCCTACGTAAACCAAGTTATAGTGTTTATGTTGCCAGCTTTCATGTCTTGGACTAACACATATTTTTGCCTGTAAGTTAAAAGATTGCACAGTTAAATAAGTCAAAGGACAGAAGGTCTTTTGAGTGTAACAGCTAACATTAATAGAAAGATAACAGGAGTCTCACTACCCCTTGGGTAACAGATTCTTTATAGTTTAAAGTACAGGTCTCCCACACCTTTCATTAACTTCAGCGAGAATTGCAGGGTCTTAGAACTTCTCGTTTTAGAGGCCAGTGTCAGAAGATTTCTGCAGCTCTGAAAATTTTGCCTTGTATGTAAAAGCAACAGACAAAACGTATTTCTCAGTGGGCAACAGGTTCAGGTGTTTCTTAGCAAATACAGATGTTGTCTCCTTGCAACATACTCCACCAATGTCTTTACTTCTCAGACACCGCTTGTGCCAGAAAGATCATAGAAGTAGTCCTCTGTATCCTGAATCTAGACAGCAGATTCTTACTGGATTCAGAACAGCCCTTTCAGTGAGAGTATTCTGGGATTTTAAAAGTACAAGACACCACAGATGCTCAGTGATAAGGAGGTTTTTGGTAACCACAAGTAAAGCTGGGAGCTGCATGGAGAACTTAGGGATACCCAATTTTCTTTTTTTTCCTGCAGCTATGAGATAAGGATTAAGTTTTTCTCCTTTGTGAATTGAGTCAGTATCTGTTCTAGAACACTTGTTGATGTCCTCTGTTAACCTTGCAAATGCTAGCCACAAATTTTGACCCACTCATAAGGATGAGTAATACTGCAGAAAAATCTAGAATCATTCTTGTCTCCCACTGTGACTTGAAAGAGCTAACATATTGAAGGTCTTTTTTATCAAATCTTAAGGGATTTAAAGAAAGATTTTGATGTTGTCCTTTGAAAAGAATATTAGACTGTGAAAAGCATGCAGTTACAAGGTACATACCCAGATGTTGACTCAATGTGTGTTTGTTTCTGATATTTGCGTAGGATGTGACCTGTCTGGTTCCTGTCTACTCCTGAGTGAAAGCTACCAAATGAATGTATAGTACAACAAAAATACCAAAACCAACAAAATCAAACCAAACCGAACAAACACAAAAGTGTTTTGAAATTTAAGTAGTTACTGAAAAGACTGGATAAAGCCTGAGGATGGAGCTTAGGAAGACTTCAGGAGCTTTTCCTTTCATCCACTGTTTTCTCTTAATATAGTGAAGAGATACTGCATATAAATATTCAACATAAATACATTCAGTTAAGTAATAAAGAGCAAGTCAGCTTGGCATCTCAAGGAATGTTTTAGAAGTATCCTTGGGTTTTCTGTTGGAAGAATTATTGAATACTAAAAATGAAATTCCAGGAAAAATGTGTTTCATTACCATAAATCTGTCTGCACCATACAGCAGGCAGAACGTTGCTTTCTGCTGCCTCGGTTTCTGTCGCTCTGAACCAGAAGTAGCAGTGGGCATGGAACTCAGCATGGCTCCTATTACCCAAAAGCACCCAGCACCCAGTGCTCCAGTGAATGTTAGTGAGATAGATAAAAGGAAAATTTGAAAAAGTGTCTAAAAAAAGACAATTATGAAAAAAGGAAAACTCTTTTTTTTTTTTTCTGGGGGTTGACAGCCAGGTTTTAGGTAGTCCTTAGCATTCTCCTGTATTTCTCTCTGATTCACAAAATATTTCTAAAGAAATGTTCCCTTTGTTCCCAGAATTCTTTTCCTTTCCCATTAAAGGGAAAACACACAGTGCTATGAGTAAACACTAGAACAAACTAACAAAGTTGACACATTTTTCTAGACTGATGAAACCTCAGCTCATATTTTCAGATACCTGAGTGCCAGATCATCTGGATTCAGAATTTTTTCTAAAACTGAGGATCAAAGTGAAGATATCAAAAAGCAGACAAACTGATATGCCAGATTTTAACGTCTCCAAATGGGGAAGTTTCTGTCCAGGATGCAGTCAATATCCCACAGAGGCAGCAGCAGAGCATGAGAGTGAGTTCAAGGCATGTTTTGGGAAAGAGGTGAATAGAGGTGAACACCAAACCTCAGGTGGTTTGTATGCTGCTAACAGCTGCCCTCCACTCCGCACTCCCAGAAAATCCTCTTGAAACACATGATGAGCAGTGAGCTGAGGAAAATTTCTGCACCAAATATAAGAGGGCTGAGGAAGAAGGTGAGTAGTATTCAGTCAACAGCAGCTACCTGGTGAGGGAAGGAAATCTAGAAATACAGATTTTTTTTTCTATTTTTAATTGTACAGCTGTCGAAACATTTGAATCCTGAAGCTCGGAAATTCCATACTCTCTCTTTTCTCCCAGAACAGCACAGGGCTGGTGCTGCAGCTGGCTCCAGAATTGCTGCTGGACGGGTGATGGAGAATTCCACCAAGGCAGCAGCACACACCCAGGGACTTGCACACCATCAGTAATGAAATAACTTGGGGCCATATTACCTTTAAATGAAAAAAGACATTGCTTCTGCTGTTGGCAGCAGAAGACCTGAACAGTCACACTTTTAATTGTGCTCACCATGCTGCGATTTAAAGACATGAGGAGACAGATTTCCAATCTGTCTTTTCTGACCCTGTAGGCTCTCCCTATCTCAGGCTCACTTTTGCATGTGTTCCTTAGGTCAGACAGATACAGAAGTGTCTCACTCTCTGTGACCTAACTGCTCACACAATTTAATTTGCGGATTTCTGCCGGGAGAATAAGAGGTCAGCTCCTGAAAACCCAGCCTTCAAGTGTCCTGTTGACAGCTTCTCAGATATTGCCTATCTGCTACCCATATCACAGAGCCTGTATTCTCTTCTCATAGCAGTAACAAACCTCTCTTCATTCTCCAACCTGTCATCTTTTCACCCTGCGGATTTCCAATAACCTCCTAAAAAACCAGGAGAGGCTGAATGAAAGAACTAAAAAAGAACTTGCTACCAATGCTATACTCCTGCATAATCCCCTAAACCATGGTATATAATAGTAGAAATCTATAATAAGAGTAAAACCCTGGAACAAAACAGTACAGGTCTTCCCTTGTTTACATGTTTGGGTTTCTCTTTGTCAGTCTGTGTATGTTAATATAAAAGACTCTAAGCAGCGGTACGCGATCAGTGCATTACTCTCAGCTAATGCTTGCCTGTGAGGCATTCCAGCTGCTCCTTCAACCTGAGCTGTTTTGTAATGCATGTGAACCTTGTTTGAGCTGGCATGATATAGTATCTGGAAGAGCAATTTAATGCAATCTCTCATCTATTTCACTGATTGCAACCATTTAGTGCAATCTTAAAGAAAGATGATTAGAACTCGCTGGCTCTTAATGTTTAATTTATTTACATTCATGTCTGCTAGAGAGCCATTTCATTCATCTCCTAAATGATAGCATAAAATCATTGAAAAATGATGTGCAATAAACATTATTATTATGCTGCTGTCCTCACTAGCAGATAATAACTGCTGTCATTCGTAACACTGATTGACCTGTATGGCACAGCTCTTTAAATTCTAGCCGTAATAAAACGCATTACAGACGTAACAGTTCTGTATTGATGCCTGGCACAATAACAGGTTTTTAGTTAAAATAAAATTCAAGGAAAACTGGCATTTTTTGTTCAGGTAGGCTGAAGCACAGCCACTCTCCAAGAGAAAAAGGCCCTGCACATTAATGTCATATTATCTGAAAAGAAAGGGTGAATTTTTGGAACCATGACTGCATCCTAATTGGCACTTCTGTTGTTGTTGCTTGGTGCAGAGGCATTCATATTAAGCTGAACAAATGCCACATTTGCATTTCCGATAAGTGCTAGCGTTTTTCACATTTCTCATGCATCTCTTGTTTAAATAAGCATACCTGAAAGTTACCTAAATTAGCTTGCCAAGGCAGCTTACTATCTCATGCTCATTGGCAGAATTGTGGAATTGTTATAATAATAACCTTGATTCAAGGGAAAGAACTCTGCCAACATTTAGGGGTTGAAAACAAGAGCAACATCAAAAGTTAAAGTGGCTGCGATGGGCATCTTCTAACAAAGTGGCAAAAAAATTCTGTGCCAACAAACGCAAAGTATTTCACAGAATTTCCTGTAAAATTAATGCCTTCATGAGTGAAAACTTCTTTTAAAACACAATACTGATCTTTTGTGATTACAATGTTATAAAATACTGTTTCTTTTATTTGGTAGAATAATATTTGTCATATTATTACTTCTTTCAAAGGTACAGTATTATAAAAGAAAGTAAGCGTTTTCCTTGATGGATCAAGGTAATGAATAATTGAAAGTTACTCTTCATTCCAGCTGTGCAGAGTGTCTTCTAAGTTTCCAGTAAAAAAAGATTGGAAGTAAAACTAAGTTACCTCTGCATAATGTACAGATACATGCATAAATATACAATAAATAAATAAAAGTATAATGTTTTAACTCATGCCTTACCCCCCAAAAAAACACAATGCTGATGAGATCTATCAAAATGTTCCTTTAATAGGGAATCAGGAATCAAAATATAGCTCTTATGCAGGAAATGACTAAGCAAAATGGGCACTTTCCACCTCACAAACTAAATAGGTCTGTTAACTTCCTTGAGGTCCCAACATTGAAAGAGATGGATAGATGGAGGGATAGATGGACTCTCTTCTCTCCACATTGCACCACATTGCCACCTGAACTTCTTGTGGGGTTCCAGATTGTCACACATGGGTATAGTCTGAATGGCAGTCAGTTTGCCCAGGTGTCACTGCCCTTCGCCGCTCAAATTGATTAACCAGTGATCACTCAGGAAAATTGAGTCTAATTCTCACTTGAAGCTGAACTTCCACAACTGAAAAGTAAACTGGGCATCTCATTTGATGCAGGCTAAAAATGCTGAGTACAAAATTGGTCAAGTGCAGAAAAACCCAAAAGCAAAAAATCCCAACCAGAAACCATTTTAAGTTCCTTTTTTTCCCCCCAGAAAACAAGCAAATGCTATTAAAATATGGATACTTATGAATTCACAAAGGAATAAGTCAGGGTTGGCAAGCAGTTCTCACTACTATTTTTCAGTGTTGCTCTGTTTATTTTATCTTTGTATTTGCTGGTATTATTTCTGTATATACCTGCACAAATAGACACAGAAGGGAGTGAGGGAAGAATTTGGAGAAAAAGGTGGTGAGATTGCAGAACATGACAGCAATGACATAGGAGCATGATCACAGGGATCTTTCAGCACCAACTGCAGCTCTATGAAGTGATGGCTTTCTGGGTGATAGGGAGAATGTGAGTCTATAAATGGCCACTTCCACACTGAAAGGGGAATAATCTTACAAAGCTGTATTCTCTGCTCTTCTGTAAACAGAATACCATGCTCCCTCTATAAACTTCTTTTCCATGGCATAACTCTTGAACAATCAACCTCTCTAAATGGAAACACAGCTACTTATACAGCTGTAAGAAAACAACTCAACACCCCCACTCCCCTGAAAATCTACTCCAAACAGTGGAAGTTCAGACCAGTCTCATGTACAAATGATATTGGATTTTCCTTATAAACTTCGTGTTTCTCTTACCAAATATAATGACTTCCTCTAAAAATGCTGGATTTTCCTTAGTCTAGATAACCCTTCCTGGGATTGCTGGAGTTTGAAGTTTGGAGTAAAGGCTGTTCAGAACATGGTGCATCTGCTTCACTTTTCTAACCACTGATACATAATTCTTCAGGGCAATGAACTGCGGCACCTTTCAAAATTCGTACACAACTAAAGTTGCAACAGCTAATAAAGAAAAATACAAGAAATGTTTCTCTGCTGTCCTGCCAACATATTTAGCTTGTATTACTATCCTTAGGTGGCTAGAGTGATACAGCATCAGGTTCTGGGGTACCTTTGGATTTTAGTTCTCTGGAGATTCTTTAAAATCCAGTAAAACTTGCTTGAAGTGACTGGGAATACAATGACCTGTTTTGTTAAGTGAAATAGAACCACGCTAGCACTGCTCAAGTGTTTGCTTCCTAATGGAAGTAAAATTTCACCTGTTTCTAGCGAATTTTGAACAACTGTCACTGCCTCGGCGAGTGATTGAGTCCATTCTGCACTTCCCTCCACTTTGCCTGTCCAGAAGGAAAACAGAGAAGAGCAGACACCTAGCTTTGCTGTCTCTCCAGAGTGGTGTATGTATGGTCACCAAGAACAGCTTTCAACAGCCAGTTAGCTGTCCTTCCCACAGAAACAAAGCTGTGCTAGTAACTGTAAAATTAGAAGTAGAAAATGCTTGGTGTTCAATAAATATATTTCCTTGTTTTCCATTGGCCATTATCATTGCTGCCTGCACCCAATCAGACAAAAACAGCCTGACAACTCTGGCTGTGCTTATTCCTACTTCATCATGCTAGCACAGGGCAGAAGAGTGGATTCCAAAGCTCTGGGACCCCCACTGTACAGATCAGCAAGATTCTCCATTAATGCTCTGTGATTGCTGCTAACCCTAGTACGACCCTGATTGCTACAACTATGAAGTGGGTCTTCTGATAAGAACAGGTTTTGCTGTCAGATTAAAAAGAACTCTGGCACAATAGGTTAAAAAATTGCACAGTATTCACCAGAGATGGAAGAGTGGTGGAGGCAGCCCTTAGTCAAGAAAGCTGCTCCAAACTGGCAAAACCCAAACCAGGGATGTGCAATTGTAGCAGACAAGCAGGGACTCCTCCTGCTTCCAGTGTCACACAAGTGGCATTCAATCTTTTAACTGCTATTCCCTTCCGGACTACTTAGGCTATGGCCACATGAACAGATTAACTTTTGGCAAGCCATCTCAGTTTTTAAAAGCTGTAAATGACAACACAACTCTTAAAAGCACTGCAGGCTTACCTGAAGAGCAGCAAAAACACCAGCAGATGAGTCAGGGCAAATCATGTCACACTTCCAATCACTTCCTTGCACAGTGTAATTTGCTCCAGGTTTATGACTTCAGTGTCAGCTCTTTACTCAGGAATGCCTAGTCTTACAATGTCTGAGCTAGTCACACTACAAGATTTAATGCTGGTAACTCTACCTCCCAAATCCTTGTTATGTGTGTGCTGTGGATAGCACAGGACGGAGCAGGGAAAAGGCAGCCACTACTCTCTTAAGCTCCTTTTGAAGCTTCTGGTATTTCATGGCTATCTGAGTGCCAATTAGGGCTCTGATTTAAAGTTTCAGCAGTCCCCAAGGACAATAGCAGCCACAGCAGAAAAGAAAATACTTGAGTTTTCTTTTGCCTTACACTGATCAAGGAAACATTGACGCAAATATATTTTCCCCATTTCTCTGTGATTGTTACTTGCAACCAAAACAATCCTTTCTAGAGTAGAAAGAGTCAGGCAGAATGGTGAGTCGGGCCCAGTGTGTTCTTGTTCTTAGGAAACAGATGAAATGATGATATCGTGCTAAGCAGAACAAGGTTACATGAATAATTCCTTCCATCTGATTGCCTCTTCCACTGTACACACAAGCAGAGCAGTCTCTCTTGTTACTAATTTGGCCCATTCATTCTCCATATTTCCTTAGAAATTACTGAGAAAAACAGGCAAATTAGGGGCCTGGAAATCTGCATGTTTCTATTTTGTACAAAGCGTTGTGACCTTTTTCTGCTCTCCAATAACTACAACATGTCTTGCTTTTAAAAGTTCAAACTTGTCATGTTGTTAATCCGGGATGATGACAAGTACACACCATATATTTGAAAGATATTGGTTGCAAAATAAGAATGATAATAACATTCAAATTGATTAACCTTTTCAGGGATATCATATTACACTGGCATAAGATAGGCTGAATATCAAAAGTAGTGTTTCAGGTGTCCAATTGAAGAACTCTGATTCACCACCCCTACAGGCACTCATTCCCTTCCTCTTGTTCAGAAAGCTGGTCTGCTCATGCCACTTCCTCTGTTTTATTTAACATGCTTTAAGGCATGACACACACCTTCAAACATCCATCATTGGAGCAATGGTGCCAAGAATGGAAGACCAGGGTAGTAGGGAATTTATGCCAATTTGCTTAGGTACTTCGGGATTTTCTCCTGGCTGGTCACTTGTTGGAGTATCCCACAGGTATAGTCCCAGCTCAGATGCTGGTGCTCAGCCCAACAAGCTTCCCAATGCACCTTTGCCATGGCCGAGGCCAGCCCTGGGCACATCTAGCAGGGAATGCTGCTAGTTGCTGCTTCCCATGGAAGACCCTGATTCTTTTTTTTTTTTTTGAGTGCTCTGTTGGAGTTTCAGTGCAAGTTAGCCAGCACAGCCTAAAGGCAAACAAGGGAAGGGTGCTTCAAACCATTCCCCAGCAAGGCTCAGAGTCTAGCTGGATGCAGCAAAGCCTTCCTTATTCAGAACTAGTGTCAAAATGGTCAAAATTGGTAATGGAGGCATCTGTAAAGCCTCTAGGATTTCCGAAATTTGCCACAGACAGTATTGTCATATCTGCCATTCAGTTTAGGTACCAGAATGTGCATTGTTATGAGGTTTGAGGGTTTTTTTAAAGAAGCAGCTCTTAAATTGCTTCTTTTAGAGACAAACACATCTCCTTTCTGTTTAAATCAGTGGTCAGTAGTGTAAAATTAAGAAGGAGAAATCTCAGGTGCCTGAAAAAGACAGTGAAAGTTGGTATCCATAGTAGCAGAAAACAAGGCATTTTTCCTCAATTTCTGGGTCTGAGTCCATGTGGAAGATGGGCTTCACACTGCAGTATGTGGCAGTATGAACTGAAAGGCAAGAATGAACACACCTTGAGAAGAGAAATAGATAATAGTGAATGGTAGCTGCACTGCAGAAAAAGTGTAACTGTACCAGTTTTATTGCTGTTGTATGTCCCGAAAAGGAGACAATCCAATGTAGGCAAATGAGGAATGATAGAGTACATATATTCAAATTTGAAAACAGTCTACTTCACATAGACTTCACAAACAAAAGACAACCTCAACTTATTAACTAATTTAAATAAAAAATACTTTGCATATTGTTTTGTGCTGCTAACATTATCCTCTGTAAACAGATAAATGATACCATCCATTTCATTATCTAGAAAGAAGCATCCAAGGGAATAAAGCATTAAAAAAAAAAAAATATGCAGGAGAGGAAAACCTGGCTTGCTTTAAAGGGTATTCAGATTCTTCTCCAGCCTACACAGCAATTGCCTTCTCAAACTATAAATTGTGAAAATGGGAACAACTGGAATCTAAAAGTGCTTTTACGATTACCACTTTTGTTTGTGGAGCTGGTATGATTTCAAAGGTATCACCATTACCTAGCCAACTCTGATTAAAAAGACAAAACATAAGAGTTTTTTTATAAGTAATACTAAATAATCTCCAGGTGCTTTTTATTGCACATAAAAGCTACATTAGAATTTAGAAGTTCTGTTGTTAAAGCTGTTGTTATTAGCTGGATGAAAATATTAAAAGAATGTTAACCAAATCATATAAGAGGCACTGAACAAGCATAGAGTGCAGTTTCTGTTTCTATTTAAATGAGTAAGCACTTTACCCTTGGATTCTAGAAGGTTTCAATCTGGGAATTAAATAGGCAGCAACTCACCCAGTACAGGTCTTTCTTTTTTATAGCTCCACTGCCAAGTTCTACCCAATTGTCCTGATTTTAGCCCTCTGATAGGCTTCAACTTAGCAAAAAGGTTAGAAGACAAAGAGGACATTGTCTCCGCAGCATGCCCAACATGAAGGTGAGGTAGAGAAAGCCTAAGGAACTCCATCCTCAACCTGCAACATTTTCAGATGAGGCCACCTCCTAATCTGGTTTTGGGGTAGAGGACAACAAAATCGCCTACTGAACTATAACCAGCGTGTCATACCAGATACTAAAGATATCACCTTACTTTCCTTTGATAATTCTTGGGAACCTTCCAAGTTGTTATTCCATCTTTGATCACAATCATGCTAACAGTTTCCTGCTGTATTAAAATGCCTGTGTATTTGTAAGCCTCTAGTAATTTAGACACAGTCTGACTGACTGTATTCCAAAAGATTATCTTCTGTAAATGCCATCAGTGCTTCTTTCATTTTCTGCCGTTGTAATAGATTTGAGGTACCCTTTTGTTTCTTGTACCTTCCTCCTTGTCCTAAATCCTTACTTTACTTTCCACCCCTGTCCACATCTCATGAACACAAGGAATCTCCCCTAAAATATATTCATAGATCCCAGTTCCCTGCCCTTCCATTTAATGGTGACTTAAAGGAGTTGAGGGCCAATATACATATAAGCAAACTGCACAATACTGTACCTGGGCATCCTGTGAGCTCATAGTCTCTCAGCCCTGCATAAATGGAGGATAAGAAAACCCAGCATGTTTACTTCACTGAACTTCAATGCTTCCTAAGAGCCTCCAGTTTTTCATTAGGCTATTTTTGACAGTGAAAATAAAATCGCTGTTATTCTAAAACATGGTGGAAGTTACTATACTCTTCACATTCATCTATATCACCGTGAATCGAAGATTACTTACTGCAGTTATTTCTCTTACTTACATGAAGAAGTTGTTTCCAACATACTCTGAGCGAGGGCATCAAATCATTTCTCCCTTCTTCCACCAAGACTGAAAAGTTCCATAGCTGAAACTTACCAGTTCACACCAATGCCACCATTCTGTGTGCAGCTCAAACCACTATCAGATATCTGGTAACCAAAGTATCATTCTGCAATGTGCAGTGCTTAATAAATAGCCCGAAACAGCATAGAACTGTGGTCCATGAAGTACTCCTTACAACTCAACTTGTAACATTCAGTGCAGAAATAGGTCAAATTCAGCTCAATTTCTTCCCCATGATAGCAAGTGATTACCAAACACCCATCGAATATTGCAGTGAACGACAGGATGACAGTAGCTCTGCAATAGAGACAAGGCTGGACAAAACCTCCTTGGTGCTCCCTCCCCATTTCTCTCTAGTCCAGCACTAGTAGTTAACAGCATATACGAATATCTGGCTTTTAGTCCAGAATCATCCACTGCTCTTCTGAAAGCATCCCTGAAAGCAAAAGTACTGTGAGTAAATTTGGCCTTTCATGCATTATGTACAAATGCAGCATATTGTTACTATTCCCCTGCACATGTATTCATACAGAAAAATGTGGCACAAAAAAGGGATGTGTAAGCCCTCTTTTTCATACCTGTAAGCCAGCAGACTTAATCTGCAGCTTTCTGACCCAGTCAAAACAGCAGTCACAGCACGTTCCCTGCCACACAGAACAAGTCTGGTGCTCAGCAGAATGACAGCACCTATGCAATTCCCAAGGCACCGAGGATTTGTCTTCCTCCTTTGTTACTGCTGGGCTGGAAAGAGATATGTCTTGTTTTCAATGTCTGGGAAACAAAGCCTCCTCATTTCTAAGACCTGTATTTATATTATATATTGAGATCTCTCCTCAATGGGTAGGACTTCTGGGGTTACTTATCAGCAAGGTTGTAAAAATTGTTTGACTTTCTCTGACAACTTTTTTTTCTGGAATGAAAGATACATAGAAGTTTCTTTATAATCTGTAGAGACTTCCTGGGTATTTTTTATTTATATGTTTATATATATGAAACTATTGATATCTCTATGTAGCAACAGATACAGCTTGAATATTTCTAACAAATGAAACTGTTACTAGATGTATGCTGTGAACTGCCTGGAGATATTACCGCAAAACTGTATGTTTTATCATGCAAGTTGAAAACAAAATTGTTTTGTTCCCTCGTTGACAGCAATATATACAAGGAAGTCTGTAAACTCCAAATTACAGCTGCCAAACTTTTGCACATTTCCCAATCAATTCAACAAACTAAAATGAATTCTTGAAATCATAATCTGAAGCAACTTGGAAAATATGTGGGTGGAACTGATGGAAAGATGGAGGGAGGAAGAAAAATGCACCAGGTTACATATAACAAGAACATATCTTCTTTGAAGTTTACTGCTTACATACTTATTGTTGGAGAGGGATGCAGCAGCTGAGACAGGTGATACAGGGTAAATCTGTAACCAGTTATGTGAGGTATGCTACATAATGTCAAAGTTTCAAATCTACATTAATGGCCACCCCATATAAGTTTTAATGCTAGCTGTTTAAAAGCCATGCAGTCACTAGAGTCCCAAACATAATACATTCAGTCAAAATTACAAATGACAATTGCAAAGCTGTCTCAAGAAATTAAAATGAAAGGCTTAGTAGTTCAGAAAGGTCAAAAGACTAAACAGCCAGAAAGGTTTTTTCCCATCAAAAGAGGAAGAGTCTCCAGTCACTGTGTCTGTGAAAGAGAAGATATTCCACTACTTTTTGCAGTAGCCCCTCAAAGGCAATATAAAATAAGAACAATATGGAGTTACCGGCCACTATCTGCAGTTAGCATATTTTCTTACATTTCATTTTGGAGCAGAAATTCATTTTTTTGTCTGCCTGAAAATCTGAAGGAAACTTTTAAAAGGAACTACAGACATCTCCAGAGATTCAAAACAGACACAAATGCATGACCTTCAGGAGTCATAAATTCAGCTTAAGCATTTGAGATGAAGATTTATCCTCAGTGAAGTAGATGGCAGATTTGATTTCAACACAGTATGGATTCCACTCTGTCAAATTTCCTAAAAGGCTTCAGGTTTATTTTATTTGCAGGTCAGGTTTTTAAACCTTCAAGGTGCATTCAAGTTACATTTTCATTTTTTTCCCTGCAGAAGAGCTAAAAATGTACTCAGATTTTGGAAAAACTGACATACTCATTGAAAAAAAACAAACCCAAAGCCAAGATCGAAGAAGCACAGACATGGAACTTTAAAATATGCCACATTTAAGACACACAATGAGGCAACACTTCTGCTGCTCAGGGCTATTAAAATCCACCTAGCAGGAAGGAAGAGGATAGCAGTGTCAACTTGTCAACTCTGCTGAAACCTCTTTTGTCTTGGGTTGGGTTGTTTGTTTGTTTGTTTGTTGTTGTTGGGGGGGTGTTGCTTGTTTGTTTGTTTGCTTAGGTTTTTTTTTTTTTAAACCAACAACCTGGGTACTAAATTAACCCAGTAAAATAAAAATCTTAAGTTTAATTTCAAGAATAGTAATTTTGGAGTAGTCTAAAGGACCCCCTCCTGACCTGGTATGCAATAGGGTCTGAAGTTAAAAAAAATCAGCAACAAATTCTATTATCCATCTTACCAAGACAGGGGTTTGCTTGCAGACAAATTCTTTTCTAACTAGGCTGTTCATTTTTTGCCAGCAATCTTTCTGAATAAAAGTTGTGCAGTGCTAAATATAATAAGAACAAAACCTATTACATTTATAAGTGATCATATACAGTGACAAGAAATGCAGTTTGCAGAGATTAGTCAAATTTAGAGAGTAGAAGAGTGCAATGGACTCTAATATTTTTTGTTTGGAATGTAAATTCTATGCCCAAACAGACAAATTTAGGCCATTACAGCATCCCAAAATGGATTTTTTTTTTTTTGTAGGCTGTTTAGAACAAACCAACAAGTCAGCTTGTTTTTCAAAACCTTTGGAAAGAAAAAACAAACCTTNTCAGGAGTCATAAATTCAGCTTAAGCATTTGAGATGAAGATTTATCCTCAGTGAAGTAGATGGCAGATTTGATTTCAACACAGTATGGATTCCACTCTGTCAAATTTCCTAAAAGGCTTCAGGTTTATTTTATTTGCAGGTCAGGTTTTTAAACCTTCAAGGTGCATTCAAGTTACATTTTCATTTTTTTTTCTGCAGAAGAGCTAAAAATGTACTCAGATTTTGGAAAAACTGACATACTCATTGAAAAAAAACAAACCCAAAGCCAAGATCGAAGAAGCACAGACATGGAACTTTAAAATATGCCACATTTAAGACACACAATGAGGCAACACTTCTGCTGCTCAGGGCTATTAAAATCCACCTAGCAGGAAGGAAGAGGATAGCAGTGTCAACTTGTCAACTCTGCTGAAACCTCTTTTGTCTTGGGTTGGGTTGTTTGTTTGTTTGTTTGTTGTTGTTGGGGGGGTGTTGCTTGTTTGTTTGTTTGCTTAGGTTTTTTTTTTTTTAAACCAACAACCTGGGTACTAAATTAACCCAGNAAGAACAAACCAGTCAGCTTGTCTTCCAAAACCTCTGGAAAGACAAAACAAACTCTTTACAAAATAGAAAGGAGGAAAATATTTTAAACAGTCTACACAGAGCGCTACCTGACATTACAATTTATAAGGGTCCACAGTGCTACATGATGAAATACCAGTCCCTCAAAATGTGCTCACAGTGGCTGTGAGATGCACTAGTAACTTGTAACCAAGCTGAATTGCTTCGCTTCTCTGTTTCTCAATTTCTGCTTTCCTATCTCTCAATAAATCTGATTGAATTGTGCTTGCTTAGTGAAGGGCAAAGGAAATAGGAGATGGAACTGGCTAGGACTGAAAAGAAAAGCAAGGAAATGAAAAAGGGAAGAAATAGAAGTCGTTTTGTTTTGTTGTTTTTTTTTAAACAACCCTTTCTTCTGTACCTTATGTCACTTCACACTGTGCAACTTAAAGCACAAAGGGTTTTGGAAAAGCTCAGAGCAAATACTGCAAAACAAAAGGAAAAAGCAGCTCCAGATTTTCCTAAGGTCTGTGCCCAGATTACATTGCAATAACATCAGCAGAGGCAAAGGTTAATTTTTTAAGTTATGTGTTAGACTCCAATCTAATCAGCTGTGTAACTATCTTAAAAATTCAGAAGCTTTTCTCTGCTTTGAGCATTCATAGAGATAGACATCAGTTCTCCATATCGCTGTATAAGCTTTTATGTCACGACCACTGAAAAGAGTTCCTCTGAATACACTTCAGACACAGAGATGGAAACCAATACTGCAAGTAGAGGGGTTTTTTTTTGTTTTAATACCCTAAATAAGAAATTTCAGGCTGAGAGGGGAGGTGAATCTCAGTTTTCAAACCCTGCATTCATTCAAAGTGCAGTGCTGCTGTCAATTGTGTTGATGGCTGCCCTGTAAAGGAATTTGCAAAGGATTTTAAAAAAAAACCATAAGAAAGAAAAATCTGCACTACTTGATCAGGTTCACCATCGCACTTTTTAGCTGACTACTTCATATGATCTTTTGTCTGTCTCCACTCCTCCCCGTCTGTTCAGATGGAACAGTGCCCATTCGCAAATTGGACAATCCATGTTGCAGAGATGCCAGATGCAGAATGAATACTTGAACAACAGGAAAGAAAAGTAGCTTACAAACACTTTTCACTGCCAGTAAAACAAGCCAGCATTTCAGAAACCTTCATCAAAAACCCAAGAAACAACTGTGGCTAACTTTCAAAAAGATGTGGCTGAATTACAGTTGCAAAGTAGACAGTTGCCTCCTTGGACATGTGTGAGTGCACTGGCAGTCCAGCAGGTACTGGCAACAGAAACTTATTCAGAGTTAAGATTTGCTAGATGCATTAAAGAAAAGAAAACTTTTAAGTGGGCCAGCTCACAGGGTACATTATTTTCAATGTGAATCTCAGTGCCAGAGGAAGCCCTGGCCAGCAGTTATTTATCATTGATAATTTTCTCATGGCTTTTGCCAATAAGGTGGTAAAAAGATGAAAACACCACTACATCTGAGGAGTAAAATTTCCTGTATTTTTTACTGTGCTAGAGACCTAGGAAATGTTGCTTGCCTGCACATTTATTTCATCAAATATTGAAACTGACATTTTATTCTAATCTATCCCATATGTTTGTCAATAATTGTACAACAGGGAAATGAGGAAAAACAGTAGGAACAACAGGGGACAATTCAGCTACTGAAAACTATAACCAGCAAAGTCTTCAGAAACAGTGATGTTTCCCCCTGCCAACATCCAAGAGTCTGCACCTGTAAAAAAAAACGTTTTTATTCTCCGATTTCCTTAGGTGTCTGGGGAAATAGGTTCAGGGAAACACAAAAAGCAGCCATTCACACATAAAACCAGGGTCAAGTCTTGTCATAACTTCAGGGAAAGATGCCTAGAAGAGGAACAGTTTTTCCTGATGGCTGAAAAGCTGGAGGTGATCGATTGAATTGTTGCTTTGCCAGGATGAGGGGTGAACCAGGAGGCACAATTTGACTGTTTTATGACCACAGTGTAACTTCCTGTAAATAGCTCAGACACTGCTTAAATCTAGGCTAGGTGGTAAAACTTTTAGACTTACAAGGACACAATCCCAACTCGTGGCCTCCTGAAAAGCTCAGAAGCCACTATGCCTCATGCAAACACACTACAGCTTCAACCCCGTGCCCTTTTGCCTTGAACTTCTTTGAAAATGACTGGCTAGGGAATAATTTTTTTAAACACAGAAGAGTTATTAAATGCTAAATTTCCACCAGTATAAGTCATTTAGCATTAATAACGTCACTTCATAATTAACTTTGCATTACAATAGTAGCTGGATACCCTCATACTGTGATAAGAAACAGGCTCTTCTGCCCTGGAGACAATACAGTCAAAACTGACAAAAGAATAAAAAAGGATAATGTATGGAGAGATTAAGCAAATGTCCAAGGTCAGATAGACCATGTGCCATGGAGGTTGGAGCTAAACCCAAAGATTGTGAGTTACATTTGCAAGTGCTGGTTTTTAATATTCCTAAAGCAGACAGCCCTAAGGCGACACTGCAAAGGAAGGTATATTACTGATCTAACTTCCACATAAGGATTAGTTATCCCTGACATCAACCAAAATAATCAGCAGACAGAGCAGGGTCTGATCCATCTGCAGTCCTTCCTCAGGCACAGTTCTACAGGGGATGCTGAAAGAGTTAACAGACATCTTCCGTGGTATCTCTTAATTTGATGTTTTAGACTGACTGTTACGAATGCTACTGAGACAATGTGAAAATAGATGAATATTACAGCAATATTAACATGGAGTAATGTTAATGCTTATTAACCTAAAAAGATATGGGGAGCATTAAGGAATAAAAACAGCTGTACGTCTTGCAAAATCTTTTTCCCTGCCAAAGTCTTGTCTCAATTGACTGTTTGCCACCATGAGTGTCGCCTGCACCACTGTTTCTGGATTGGTCCCCAAATGTCTCAGCATTTTAAATATCCGGTGAGATGACAATGCTTCTTTATTTATGTGGTGACACAGAAAAGACAGGAAGGAGCGGCACTGCTTATCTGCCTTTTTATTGTTGAAGTATGAGCAGGTTATCAGTATTTCTAAATGCTATAGCAATTTGATTTTGGAATTGGTTTCATTGCTTCCCTTTTCATCTCTTTCTCAGATTTGGAATCACATTATCTATTAGATTCCCCCCCTCAGACCCTAGGGAGATCGAAGAGATACTTAGGTTCAGATACAATGCTCACTAAAAATTCAGCAAGATCTCTGCATGCTTTATCCATCAATGCTTCATTTTTAGCACTCTCTTGGCTTATTTATCTTCTACTCAATAAGTTAAACACACAAACATGATAGTGATTTTTAGTATATCTGTAGAACTATGCAAGGGCTGATTGTTAAGGTATGTTCACCAATCTTGAGTGCTTGTGATCTTGAGTGCTATCATGAGGCACTTGCAAGAGAACCGGGTGATCGGGCCCAGCCAACATGGGTTTACAAAAGGCAGGTCCTGCCAAACCAACCTGATCGCCTTCTATGACACAGTGACTCGTCTACTGGATGAGGGAAAGGCTGTGGACGTGGTCTTCCTGGACTTCAGCAAAGCCTTTGACACAGTTTCTCACAGCATTCTGCTACAGAAA
>WAAB01017760.1:115088-143496 GCA_013389865.1 Piaya cayana
GGAAAGGGTCATTAGGCACTGGAATATGCTACCCAGGGAGGTGGTTGATTCGCCTTCCCTGGAGGTGTTTAAGTTATGAGTGGACGAGGTCCTGAGGGACATGGTTTAGTGTTTTGTGGGAGTGGTTGGACTCGATGATCCAGTGGGTCTCTTCCAACCCGGTGATTGTGTGAATCACCTATTGCCGAAACTCAGCCATAAAGGCAGAGAGAACTTGCATACAACAAACTCAGGCATGTTCCTTCTCACATGCCATGAGATGTTTTTCTTTGTTGACAGTCTTTAATATACGGATAGATCTAACTTTGAGCATAGTCTTTTAGATCTTAATAAAACTAATGACTTTCAGTGTTGCCTTTCATAACTGCTCAGGCAAAGCAGAAGTTATTTAGTTGAAAAAATTATATGTAAACTATAAAGATGCTAAGGTGTGTATTCTGCAATCCTGTGCTTGGGAGGAGGATTGCACATGATTCTGTAATACTCCAAGTAGTGAATTTACAGTAATGGTTTAAAATTGATAGTTTTGTTAACTCAGTCAACAATTTAGGCTAATAAATCTGGGTTACCTATAGCACAAATCACAAGAAAACCATAGCCTTCTTTTGAAGTACTCTTTCTGATCACATCCCTGGCTCTGAGCAGGACTTTCAACACTTTCCTCTGCTTTTCTACATACCACAGGAAAGCTTTAATACTGGTGAGCTCTATGGCTTTGTATTGAAGGTGCTTGTCTACTTCTTTTTTTTTTTTTTTCCAGCAACACAGACAGAAAGGAATTTCTGTGTTAATGCACCAGAAACATCTATGAAATGTATATATTTTATTAAATCTTCTTCACTTACCCACACATAAATTTTTCACACATCACTATATTTCCATCATTGAAACACAGCTTTTACCCAAAGTGGATATCCTAAGAAAGAAACTTCTGCCATCAACCTCTTCACTTAACCAGTGTTAATATCTTTCTTCTAATACCTTCCTTCAGATAGACTACCACAAGTTATAGCCAATATTATACTGATATAATTTCATATCACATTACTATGAATCATCATAAAACAAACAAAAAGTTTCTTCAGCCCAGGCAGGCAGTAAGGGTAGAAAACACACTGAACAGTAACTACACTGAACATATATGTTCTTTTTCAATTCTGCCAGATTATATTTAAATCTAAATCACTCACATAAATAAATAATCAAACAAAGGAATCATAGCATCATAGAATGGTTTGGCTTGGAAAGGACCTTAAGGATCATCCAGTTCCAGTCCCCTGCCATAGGCAGGGACACATCCCACTAGATCAGGTTGCTCAAAGTCCCATCCAACCTGGCCTTGAACACCTCCAGGGATCCTCCATCCACAACTTCCCTGGGCAACTTGTTCCAGTGCCTCACCACCCTCATTGTGAAGAATTTCTTCCTTACATCTAGTCTAAATCTTCCTCTCTCCAATTTATATCCATTCCCCTAGTCCTATCGCTACAAACCTTTGTAAACAGTCTCTCCCCTGCTTTCATGTAGCTCCCTTCAGGTACTAGGAGGTCTCTGTAAGGTCTCCTTGGAGCCTTCTCTTCTTCAGGCTGAACAACCCTAACTCTCTCAGCCTGTTCTCATAGCAGAGGTGCTCCAGCCCTCTGATCATCATTGTGGTCCAATCACCTTCTTACTGTCCTTTCACCCAGAAGTGAGGAGAGTGGTTTTCAGTGAAGTTTGAGGCAAAAAAAGTTGTTGAGTACCTCACCTTTCTCCTCATCTGTTGATATGAGTTCACCATTTTCATTCTTCAGATGGAGTACGTTTTCTTTAACCTTCGTTTTCTGATTGATGTACCTGTAGAAGCCCTTCTTGTTAGTCTTCACTTCCCCTGCCAAGTTCAGCTCCAGCTGTGTTTTGGCTTTCATGACCCCATCCCTGCACAACCAGGTAGCACCCCTATACTCTCCCCAGGTTGCCTATCCCCCTTGGCACTGACTGTGCAGTTCCCTCTTGGTAAGAAAAAAGACAAGGGAAGAATTTGATTCTTTGCAAATGAGAAACACTGCCACTGATATCACCAGGTCAGCCAGAAGCAAACTGAAGCTTTTCAGATTGCATTTCCAGATCTGAAGTAAATTCTCAATTTTAACCAGATATTTACTGAGCTTCTGTATACATACAGAAGGTTAATTTACTTCTTGAGAGATCAGTCATGTTGCCATCTCAGTCTAATTTGAGCAAATTGTCTTTAAAACAGTATTGATGTTAGATTAAAGATTTCCATTGTATTACCAGTAACCAGTGTTTCCTTTATTTAACCTTGGTGACAGATAATGTCAAATTCAACAAAAAACTGCTTAGTAAAGAGCACAGTCAAAGCAATTTTGACTCTTAAAAGAGATAATTACTCTACTGAATAAATATAATACATCCTGTTACAAGGAGAAAAGTTGCATAATCCCTTTTTTTTATTCATAATGTTTCAGAAACATTAGAAAAAGTTTCTGCTGCACAGATAAGCTTTCTTTAGGCTTCAGTGTACATCCAGGTCATGGTTTGAATCCTATGTTCTGGGTCAACGTGAAACATGCTAATGTTCACTTTTCAGTGTTAAATTTCATGATTGTTCTCAAAGGTAGCTAGAAACCAGTATTTACCTATCTGGTGTTGTGTACAGTTAAGAGTCTATTTTAATTTTCCTAAAATGTACTTTTGTCAAAAAGTTCTTTGGAAAGGGACAGGCTAAACCAGTACATCTTCCAGAGAAGGCATCCTTCAGTCAGCCAAAGCACATGAAACTTGAAAAATTAATTTTTGGCACATTTATGAACAAAATCAAGTGCCTCCATGGCAGTAGTTCAGAGCAATGAGAGAAATATCTTCAATGCAGGAGAAGTACAACAGACAAGTGTAAGGGGAACCTGAAGGCTGGCACTAGGCTGAGATCATTTATTCTTATCAGATGTCTGCCAAAGTATTGCAGGTGGTTAGTGTAGACACCTGCCCATGATTGTAAATAAATCTTGGTTTGAAGAAATAGAGAAGGGGAAAATAAAGGCTACTGGCCCACTTGCAGATTCAGTATCAGGCAACCCAAGCTGTAAATGCACACAGAAAGTTGGTGGTGTCATGATCAAGTCATGTGTTATCTTCCACTAGCACTAAGACGAGGAGAGTGAGGAAGACATAAAATCCGTCCCACAGCTATGAAGAAATTGAGATATTTGGAAAATGGGCTAGCACTAAAGAGAGAATAATATTTGTCTTGGCTCAAACTATTTATTTTAGCTCTACTAGAGAAACCAAGAAAAAGAGAAGGAGTTTTTGGAATTCTGTTTGCAAAATGCCCCATCTTGATGCTGTTTTGTGCATTCTGAACATATATACACCTGCAGATACACTCATCATGGTAAACTGTAATAGCTTTACTATTGCAGTTAATGAGTAAATTCCACTTATTTTGGTAATGTTTTTTTCAGTTTCTCATGGTTAAAATCCATGGTTGTGGTTAAAATCCAGGCCACAGCCTGTATGAATGATGGAGAATGCATTTACTATCATTTTGGGTGTTGTTTTCTTTGTTATACAGGAACTTAATGTAAAAAAAGAAAAAAAAAAGTCAATATGTATTGGATGTTTTCATTCATTACCATTTAGTGAGTGGTACCCCAGAGAGGATCTGAAAATCTATACCTGGCTCCAATGAACACATAGAGATTACCTCTTCTTACTGAGACCCTATATTTTTCAAGCATTAAAAAAAAAATAGCTACGAAGAGGGCTTTTTTTATATTTTCCCATGCCTGGTCACCTCTAAGTTACAGAAAAAGATGTTTCTTGTGAGCAAGCCCCAACCTGCCATACTGCAAAGAGGTGCATGACCACAGCCACATTACTGTAATCAGTACGCAGAACTGCAACGTTGAACTACATTGCTAGCACAGTGAAGATGCACTGTCCGGTATCTGGGGAAAAGAACAAGAAGGATCATCTTCAAAATCATTCCAGCAAACTATTATCTGGTTATTATTAGCCCTCATTTTCAATGGTCTCATCTCCTCCATGCACGCTTAAGGGCCTCACTAAGGTAAGGCAGTTTTGAAGGCTTTTATCCCCTGAAACTTGTTTTCTAATCTAAAACAAAAAGAGAAATCATCCAGGGTACATTCCTCTTAAAGAGATGGCTTACCAATATTTTATGCGTTAAGAAAATGAAAGATGTTCTAAAGTCCGAACATACTAATTCTTGTTATTTAAACTATATTATGTGAGAAATAGAAAGAAGCAGAAGTTAGTCTAAAGCTAGAATTCTTGCTTGGAGCTTGAAATCTGTTCATGTTTATACAATTTAAATCAATAGCACTTATATCTGGAATGACTGGCTAAGCCACCCAAGTTCCCAACTCTTGCAACACTAAGTAATGACTTATAGTTAAAAGATCTAGGCCTTAGAAGCTAAATTTAACACAGGCTGTACTTCTCCCACAGCCAGTATATTTTGCAGGGTTTACATAACTTGTTGCCAGTCATTGATTATTGGCAACAGGTCTAATTAATTCCTATGCATTTTTGATAAATGCTAGTTGAGCTATCACACAAAATCCAGAAAAATTTAATAAATGCTCTGGATCCTCAGTAAGCTCCTCTTCTGCTTATCATGTCCAAATCACAACCAGGGAGTCTTAAGCAGGCAATTCTTTCTTGGGGGTAGGATGAAACCAGCATGTTCAAACCAACTCCTGTCCTGTGCAGGGAATGATCACTGGGACCACAGATCAAGATGTTCCACTCTGGGCTGGATCCCCCACCCCTGCTGGGCTGCTGTCCTTCCAACACCCTTTGGGAGAAACCACCCATTGGTCATAAAAATAAAATACATGTATATGGGAAATTAATTAAGTAATGAACTTGGATTGAGACATCCATGGAAAGGGACACCAAGAAAATGCAAATTCCAAAATAATATCAAACACATCAGCTTGCAAACCATTAAAATGTAACAACATTTTTCAAAGGACCTTCAAAAGTCCTCAGTGTATTCAAGTGAAAAGTCACTAGCATCTCACAAAATAAGACAGAGGGTGGAGAAAGCAACACAGACTTCTAGATGCTATTTATCATAGCATTTAATGTTTTAAGATATGTTTACACTAAGCTAGAAAAATAATGTTACACAGCAAATAATCTGCCCTGTTGATTGGCTGCAGATCAGACATAATGGGATTACATTGTATTAATTCTTTCAATAGTTACACTCTCCACTCACTGCAATACCTCTTATGGAAATAAATGCAAATATTCTAGTACTGATACAATTAATTTTAAATTGTCAAAAGATAAGCACAATTTATGCTGAAGTTAATTTTTTTTCAAAGTTCTGTGTAGTCATTCCTTTAGTTTTTCACTTCTTTATTTCCTGCTGAATATTCCAAAAGGTTTCCAAAAGACAATAAAATGCAAGAAGAATACTTCAGATTCCATTTGCAGAGTAGATAATGTACACATAATGAAGTTTATCTTCCTAAATGTCTAGACTTGTAAAAAGAATGTTGACCAACTTAACATGAAAAATTAAGAAACTTTAAAATCAGTTTAGCAGCAATCTTTTCCTTTTTGGTAGCAGCTGTTGTTTCTGGGTTTTTTTCTACCCTAAATACACTCACGGGTGAAATTCTGGACCAGTGGTTGCTGGATATTGTTTCCAAAATGACTGAAGCACACTAAATCTCATTGACTTTCAGTTTTACTCAACAAACCATGCCCCCTGAACAGTAAGTGACAGATGCGTCTATTGTCCACAGTAGGACTTAAACAGCATCAGTGCCTTTTTGACAGGATTCATTTTCCCACCTAAAACATTCTGTCAGGCAGGAGTTGGCAGAATTGCTATAAAAATTCTTTCTTCTTGGACCACAGCTGTTAAACCAGAGCTTTTAGAAAGACATCTGGAAGGCTTCTGGATCTGGTATGCTATTCTCTGCCTAAGAAAGCCAATGTATCTTGCTTGCTGATGGATTTAGAAAGAATGCAAAGTTTTGAACAACTTCCTGTGAAAAGAGAACTAGCCTGTTGTGATTTGTACTGTCATTTGGACATATAGGAATAAGTCCACTTTTTTTCAACGTGTGTGATAGTGTTTTAATGTATTCTGAAAGAATGTTCTGGAATGAAGACATTTCCATGCCTATCAACTGTATAGGAAAGGGTTTGGCCTTTTCTACCAATCAATAGCAAAAGGAAGGTGAGACGGGATTTTGTAAATTTTCTTGGGCTAAATGACCACTAGAACAATTTCACAGGCACAACAGAGAGAGGCTACAGGGAGCAGACAATTGTGACCATCCAAAATGACCCTGGCAGAGATTAGGACAGCAGCAGGGCTGTTTTGCTTTCTGATGCTGGCAGCAAAGCAAAGCACAGTGCATCAGACCTCCCCATGTGCCTGGTACAAGCAGTAACTAGGTTGTCATTGCCATCTTTATGTCCATATTGAGACCTCCTATAAAGGCAGAACACTTCTCAGGAAATCTCTTGCCAGTTTAATGCTCCTTAGCACACAGTAATCAATCCAAAAGAGTGAATTTAATTAATTTAACTTCAAAAGAGGAATTTGTGCAAGCATGTCGTGTTTCATTGCAAGTAGCCTCTATTACAACCCCCAAATCATGTGCACTAGACTCTGTGTGTAAAATAGCCGGATCTCCAAGGAAAAGGGTCCATCCTGTACAAAGATTTTAACAGCTAAGCCACAAAAGATAATAATGCTACATGGCAACTGATCTCTCTATAAATGTTTTCTTTCAAGTTGGGTCTGCTAGCAAAGCTTCCTTTTAAGTTTGATGAGTGAATGCTGATTGCACCATGGAGACAGTTTCTACAAGTTACGACAAGGTAGTGGGGAACAAGACAAAAGTCTGTAATATTCAGGGAACGCCTTCCTCTGCTAATCAGAGAAAGCTGAAAGATCAAATGCTTGCTCAGTGGGCAGTTGTTACCAGGTTTGCTTTTTAGTTCAGTTCAATAAATTGACTCACTCACTTGTTACTAAAGCACATTATTGTTAATGGGCTTCTTGGCCAACAGTACCTCTTGATAACATTTTAATTAAAATGAATATGTGTCTCATTTACTTTTGGGGGTCTAATATGTGACACTTCAGAATGACAACGTAAGATGCCATTTTCCTCAATTAATTGGTATATAATTATTTTCAAATGGCTAGGAAGAGTGCAACTTTTTCCTTCATGCCACATTTACCACTTTGACACACACTCCACTGGTAGTGCCCAGTAAAAAATTCACACTTTCCCTCTGAGAAGGGACATCCTGTTCAACTTGCAAATCAGTCTGCTGTTGCCTACATCCATCCTCACCTCTGCAGCAGCAGCTTGACTGCTGGCTACATCAGGCAGCTGTGAGCCTCTGGCTCCATACAGCAGAAAAGCACCAGGCATGAAGGCATGCATCCCTACTCCTGGATCATTCCTGGAGGAGATTTGTGGCCCCAGCTCTGAGGCATTTCTGGTCAAACCAGGCAGTGCGGCGTATGGCAGTCACAGCTGTTTGCGCTTGCAGGTTGGGAAAACCACCACCCTGTGCAGGATCAACATGGATATGTGAGAAAGAAAAGAAATAAAAATACCAATGCAAAGCAAATGAAGTCAGGCTTGCTAGTCTTTCCTGTTCTAAGAGGTCTAACAGGAGCTCTGTCCAGCCAGAGCTCCTGCTGGGGCCTTTCTACAAGGCACTTGTACACAGACCTGAATGTGCTTAGCTTACACTGCTCTGTTTAGGGAAGGGAGTGATGTCCTCCCTCTTCGACATAAAGGAAAATAAAATACAGTGATACTTTAAAGAAACACAAAAAGACTCTCTGAGTTAAAGCAGCCAAAGTACATGAGCATCCCATGTTTCAGGCTACCACATGAATCACTGCATCAAGTTTCCCCCCAGCATTACTGGTAAGTGGTCAGAATCACAGTTTTAAATCTCATACCATGCATCCTACATCTAATTCCCATCAATGACAGACTGTCCCCTCTGGTCCTTTCTGCAAAATGGGGACTATTCTTTCCCTTTTGTGTGAGTCAATGCTATGCTAAGAAATAATGATTAAAAAGCCACAGGGATCATCCTGCTTCTTTAGTCCTGGCATAGTTGTATCATTATAAATATTTTCATACACCGTTGCTGCTACACAGCTTCTGTAATGAACTATTTGTTTATCAGGAAGCTAGCTTGTAAGCTGTAAAGATCAGAGCTTTATTTCAAAGGAAGGGAAAACATTATACCATTTCATCTTATGCGCATTTAGGTGAATTTATAACTCATGAAAGAAATTACAGGAGCTTACTGACAGGCACTGATGCACCAAAGTGGTGGAGCAGAATATAAACATTTTAGAAGGAGAGGTAAAGACTGCATTCAGCAACACATATATCCAATGAGCAGAGCAGTTACTCCGTTTTCAGTGTCCATAAACTCTCCTCTGCTGCAATCCTTTTTTTCCTTTTTTTTCTGTTGTGTACACCTGTCCACTTGGAAACATCTAAGCCACAAAACAGCTGTCAAACAGTAGCAACTTTTGGTTCCTCTGAACCAGGGCTGGATCCAACCCAGTAATGACTAAGAGGTGAGAGACTTGGTATCATCTTACCAATTTTCTGAGCCATCTGGTTCCAAATGTGCAATTTAACACTGCAACATTACCACAAACAATCTAACAACGTTCATGAATTTTAAGGCTAGAATTATCTTCTGAATGACAGACACAATTCTATTAGCTTCAGCATATTCTGCCTTTAAAATACAACTACCATTAACAGTGATGCAAAGATAGCTGTATAACATTAAATCTAATGCAATATAAAATTATGCTCATATAGAAGTGAAACCCCATCTAAATATTTGATCTGATGTCAAAGTAACACATGTAAATCAAGATAAAGGTATCAATACAAGATAAAGGATTTAGTAAGAATATCTATGTGAACCTCCATTGGAGTGATACTCTTTTCACACATGAGGCAGAAAACATCTTTTCATGTATTGCACTATCTGTGTGCAATGCCATGAACTGCAGCAGTGAGTGGCAATCTTCAATAACTGAAGGAGAGACTTTAATAGGATGCTTCCAACAAACTCACTGCTCCAGCTGTTGGGTATCCCACAAACTTTAGCTTACTCAGAGCAATTCTTGTTAGGATATCCCTTTCAGCTTTCTCCCATCCCTCTTTATACCCACTTTTCCGGCATCTACTGAGACCTTCTGAAGATCATACACAAAATATTTAGCAGAGAACTAAGCTGACAGACTTCCTTCAGCTCCAGATCTTCATCCTTGCTGGATCACTGTGACTTCTCATTCTCCTTCTATAATGTATACACTTTTTTTGTTCCACGTAATTCTTTTTGAGTTTAGAAGCTTGGGCCTAGGACTGGAGAAGTAGTCCTTGCAGCTGTTGGGAAGCTCTGTTGAAGTTAATACAGACCAGAAAGGGAGAGCTATGCTCCAGGTTGGGCTACTGGGATATTACTTAAATGTTATTAAAGATTTTAATTGAAATTTTAGTAAAAACATTCATTTGTATCTGCGTTCTGATATAGAATTCTTTATTAGCAATTCTTTATGAGCAAAGAAGTTGGTGAAGGGGCTGGAGAACAGGCCTTATGAGGAATGGCTGAGAGAGTTGGGGTTGTTTAGCCTGGAGAAGAGAAGGCTGAGAGGAGACCTCATTGCTCTCTATAACAACCTGAGGGGAGGTTGTAGAGAGAAGGGTGATGGCCTCTTCTTCCAAGTGACAGGGTACATGACAAGAGGAAATGGCCTCAAGCTCGGCCAGGAAAGATTTAGGCTGGACATTAGGAAAAAATTTTCACAGAAAGGATCACTGGGCACTGGAACAGGCTGCCCAGGGAGGTGGTTGACTCGCCTTCCCTGGAGGTGTTTAAGGTACGGGTGGACAAGGTCCTGAGGGGCATGGTTTAGTGTTTGATAGGAGTGACTGGGCTCGATAATCTGGTGGGTCTCTTCCAACCTGGTTATTCTATGATTCTATGATTATGTAGTGGTAATGATTTTCAGACTCTTCCAGTTTTAAAGTAGGACAAATGTTGGGTTTAAACACCTTGAAAATGTCTTTCTAGATTATAATAATAAGTCAAATGCAAAATTGAGCTTGAAAGGTAACAGATCTGCATGGAACAGTGCAATTTTGAAGACTAAATTAGGTCTAATTAACTAGGCTGAGATAGTAGTATTTTCTCACCTCATATTTAATTTCATAATGTATACATTAACCAGCTCTCCACCTGAAATGTGGGGGAATGCTGCTTGCAGAAGGCTCCAAGACTGGACCTAAGATACCACGCTGTGCAGTTCCTCACAGCTAAGAAATATGTCAAATGCTACTCTTCTCTGTATCACATCCCTGACAAGGACTTTCAAGGAAGGATTCAGCCTGAAAACCCCTTTGAAATGGAAGAGAAACTTTGAAGGCAACATCAGAACAGAATCACTTTCCACTCTTCACATCTGTCTGTGCACTTGGCAGATGCCGCACACCAGTAGCTTAAATTAAGGCATTTTTCATTCTCGGGCTTTGTGATAATTCTAGGGCATTTCCTCCATCATATTTGTAACCTATTCATTACACCATTTTACTGCATAATGAAGACAAATGCCAACAGTTTAGCAACAGATTTGGATAATGACAAGATGTACAGTAACACAGAGTAATGTGACCAGGACTGCAAGTTCTAATTGAATATTTTTCTGATTCCACTTCCATTAATCTTTCCTCCTGTTTCATTTTTCTAGCCATTTTGTGTGTCACCTGCCCCCTTTCCCCTTTCCTCCTCAAACCGCTTGCTGAAAGCATTTTCAAGAAATAGATTCTGGCTCCATTGTGGAGTCAGAGTTTCTCCTTATCAATATACACGGCTCACTTGTCAGTGAACCATTGAGTTTCTGATGGAGGAAACAGTGCACATCCCAGGCATGGTACTTAATTGGTATGCTGGCCCATGCAAAGCTATCTGATTGCATTCAGTAACTGGCAGGGACAGAAAGCATTTCCAAGGGAAATAATATCTAGCTGTGAATGTGGAATATGTGTGTAAGAACTGAACAGTAAACACCAGCCTTAATTTTAATATCTCACATTATGCAAAACTTAAAAAAGATGAGTGCTCTGATATTCAAGCAGACCCCTGCGGGATAGGAATGTTATCATAAGAATATTATAGAAACCAACGTAAAATATCCAGCTGCTGTGAGATTTTTAGGGGCATCAAATGTTTTTGAATCACCATTTTCCTTCCACAAATGGAAGTATTTACCTATTAACAGCAGCAAAACTATATTATTTTGCTGGGCACTATGACTGCAAGCAACATTGCTTTTCAGTTTAGGTTTTGATAGGTTAGCGTTTAATGTCCCAAACAGCCCTTAAAATCTCCAAGGTGAAAATGTAAAACCATAATCCAGCCTTAAATGGTCATCTAAGAAATGATCATCCAAAAGCTCAGGAGTGCCTTTATCTGTTTATGAGGCATTCCAGTTAAAATAGTTACACTAGGAATACGGGAAGGATGATACCTATTTAATTTTATGGTGCTTTTCTCTCTCTCTCCTTTGATAAAAGGTGTCTGGGATTGCAGCAAGAGCCAAATCCTGTTTGCCTTATTCACACAGCTAGTCACAGTGACTAAGTCGGGACTGTTTGTGGAAGGGATTTGGACTGAACTCTGACTGCGTAAATTATCTTTCTTTACAAGCAGGTCTCCCTGTTCATCCTACTCTCTAGCCAAACTGTTACTCATATGCTTTCAGATGAAATGTGTGACAGAGGACAGCAAAGATGTGAAAGCAGCAAAAAGAAACATCAATTCAGATCAGTGGGTTCAGATTAAAAACAAAACCTTGACAAAACAAAACATCTTACTGACACAATTCTTAGGGAATTGGTCAAGGAAGATTTACACTGGGTGGTTCAGACAGTAGCCGTATTGTTCATCCTTTGGGATTTACATCTGCTTTCCCAGAAATGAGAAGTCAGGAAGGAATTTGTGATATTAAGACAATTCATGTGCAAATCTTGACCTTCATAAAGATGTCCAAATGTTTGATTTTTAAAAATTTTTTTTTTAAGTAGTGTTTGACATAAAGAGAATTAAGTGCCTGTCTGGCTGGGCGGTTATTTAAGCTATGGCAATAAGTAAGCACAATTTACCAGCACTGTTCAACTCCTTGTTTGAACCCTGCCACATGTGCAGCCCAATGAGCTTGTGCTGAGAGTTTTTTATACCTCAAAGCCAAATCTCAGCTGTCTTGTTCAGTTCCTGGGTCAGATGCCTCCAGAAGCACTTCAAGAGTGTTGTGCTGAGAGATGGTCAATGTCCTGTTTTTTCTGGAACTGCTGCTGCTATCAAGAAGGACCTGTGCCACTTCAGATGTGTTCCCACTTTCTCAGCCTAATCCCAGGTTTGTTTGCCAACTTCTTTCAGGGAAGTTCCTGAAAATTAGAAAGAAAAGGTCAGTTCTCCGATGCTCTCCCTTCAAGTATCTCTGCTTCAGGGTGAGGAAGAGGAGTTGGCTTTTCCTGGCTAGCTTTCCAGGCTCTTAAACTCTCTGCTTTCGAGGGATGGGGAGAAAGTAGTTCTGTAAGCTTTTCTTTTTCCTGTGGGTAGCAGGAGAAATCTTAGCAACCTGGGCAGGCTAGCTCCTTGTAGAGCCCAAGCCCTGTGAGGGGAGGGGATCTTAGCATCACCTTTCTCTGGGTTATGCCTCAGCAAGGATGAGGAAAAAATTCTCAGAAATAGACCCGATCTTCATCTAGAGACACTGAAGGGTATGACAAAATACTGAATCCCTTTCTGAGAGCTTGAAAGAAATGCAAAAAAGGCTTGGGAAACAAGCAGAGCTAGTGAACATCCAAACTTTATCTGCTTATATTCAGAGGTACTGATACCCCTAAAAGAAAAAAATCTAGACGTAACTGCCCCCCCCCTTATTATTTTTGATGCATAAATTTAAACACATGTAATTACTGTCTCTTCCAGAAAAGATGTGGATTGTGTAGTATTTGGGATCAAATCCCGGTCATCCTCAGACCTTGTAGATCTCTTCCTTTGACCAGAATAATAACAGAGAAAGGTTCAAATTTAAAATATTATAGCACTGGAGATAATAGCAGCAAATTCCTCACAATGACAGAAATCTTCAGTTTCCCATATTTAATTATTTAGTTTTGCTCAATGTTGCATATTTATGGACATAAGGGACAAAAGATTTGATAACAATTCTACACCCTTTGTGCCATATTCTGGATGCAAGTGTACACTGGAATGATTTGAGATGTCAAGTCTAGCTGTCAAGGCAAAAAAGAACAGAGATAAATGGTCACCCGGTCACACAGTCATGCTTGCTGCAAACTAAGCACAAACACCGTATTCAGAGCCCTAACATTTGAATAGGTCATAACACACCTCCAAAAGAAAGTTTCCATAATTAAAGGATAAAGAAGTTGATAGAATTTCTTAGACTTCTTGTATAACAGTTTTCTAAAAGACAGAATTTAAGGGAGATTGGATTCACCTCAGCAAGGTGAATTGTCTGATGCTTCCCCAGTACATTTTGCCAATTTGATCACCAGCAGTAAATTGGTTGAACTTTTGAATTTCAATACATGAGACTCCTTATGCGTCAAGATGAGATAATTCTGTGCTTTGGATTATTACTTCTGAACGCAAAAGGCCAAACTTTTCTCCTTGAACTTTACATATGAATTGATTAAGTCAATGCATTTTACATAGTTTAAGGTACCTCCCTGCTTTTCCTACCCACATCAAGGGAACACAGTGGTAAAAAGCCATTTTCTTTCTACTTGCAGAACATATTAGCATTTGAGAGGGAAACATCTATAAAAGACCTTATAAAAGTCTTCAGAAAATCCATTAATCCCAGACACTTTGTCCATAGTTCCTTGCAGTGCTATCAGAGTGTCTGGGCTATTGACCTGTAATCCATTAATAGGATTTTTAAAAGTTCTGTTATGGTTATTCTTTAGGAGATGAGTGAACAGATGGATAGGATGGTCACCCCCTTGCTTTAACCTTTGCCTGACAAAGCTAATTAATTCAGTCTTTCTAGTTGATAAGGCATCCAGTGTGGCTTTGTCTACAGATAATTAACTAAGATACAAGGAGGATACAACAGAGGAGTCAGCAGAGGTGAACAGCAAAGTGAACTCTTTAGGCTAAATACAACAGATTGGGGACTAGAAGCAGAGGTGAAGTAAATGATGCTGTAAAGCGTAAGTCAGTAAGCTACTGTTTAGCAGTTTAGTTTAGTAGTGTTAGCTCAAGCACCTGTGAGCATAGACAAGGTATAAACTAGAAGGAGAGCAAGAAACAAGGAATGCCAGACATGGTGAGCACTAGCTGAGCACTGACATGGTACCATCACTGCAGCCCAGTGTTCTCCACATTACTAATTATGCTTATTTTCTCTATGCCTTGAAGCACCTGAAGATAGTCCACCTGCACTAGGTGCTGCTGAACATACAGCATACAGCAAACCCATGACTGGAGAGCACAGGGGTTGTTCAGGAGCAAGCAGAGAAGCAGAATGAACAGTGCCATAGCTGCAGATGCTCTGCAAACCTCTGTAGATATTGTTCCCTCCCTTCCCATTTGCTTCTGTTTGGCCATTTGGAACATTTTCACGGGCACATGCTGGATTGGAGGCTAGCAGCTGTCTGCCTTGCCTCTTTAGATGTACGCGGTAGGGGTTGCAGTCATCTACCACACTTAAGACATTCAGAAGCTCCTAGACACATAATTGACTCTTAGCTCCTTTAAACCTCAGAGTAAGCTAACTATAGTCAACAATGATCAATAAAGAAAGAATTCAGGCCTGGTAAATAACCTGAAGTAGAACAGCTGCAATGGGAAGGGAAGCAGCCAAGTGAATTAAGCTTCCCATGTTCCTTGCTTAGCCTCGCATTTCTCTTGCTGACTCACAGCTGAATACAGCCTTTTACCACTGCTCCTCACAACTTCCAGCTGCACAGCTCCAGGCCTGGCAGGAGCCTCTTAACTCTCCTCTGGTCAGTAGTAGGGAATTTGCACCACTAAGGCAGGTACACCATGCTGCTTCCCCTTTACCTACCCCTGGAAAGCCACATCTGCCTTCCTTGGCATCCTCTCAGCTCATCTCCAAGGCCTCAACACTGACTACATGCTCTTAAAGTGCTTATCCCAATCAACCACCTTAGGAGGTAACCTTACCCACAACTTTTCAGCAAGGGGTTGACACAGGCATAGGTGAGATGTTTTGCTGCCTCATCTTCTGGGAAGTACAGGGAATGCAGAATCATCACCTTCTCAGAAAACTGGAGGACAAACTGCTTTTCACATCTTCAGTTTAAGACTAACACTTTAAAATATTACATCTGACAAGTTACACAGATTTTCAATCTGTTCCTGGATGTACAAAAAAACCCTACAAAATTCACTGTCCAAGAACCCCAGCATTTTTTTTTTTTTCAAGTACACACGCTGAAATGCTATCATCACTGAATTAGGAGGTTGTGCAAAAAGCTTTGGGCCACAAACCACAGAGGTTTTCATGAATAAACCACAAATTCCGATTTATGAACTGTTGATCCAGCTGTGAAATAGTACTAAAGCTACCCTAACATCCGCTTTGGATTGCACAATTTTGCCTTGGGCAACTTCTAGAACTCTCTCGGTATTGATAAGACAATCCAGTTCTAAGCCCATCTCATGTCATACTTCATCAGAAGGCATGAAGACACAGCCCTTTTCTTACAGGCTAATTGCCAAATTGAATGGTCCTCTTGGGCTGTACCATGCTGAAGCCAGCTCACTGAAAACAATGAATTATGATTCAGTTTCTAATATATTTTCTTTTTTTCCTATTAAAGGTGAACTATGTAAGAAGCCAATATCAGAGCCCAGAAAACAAACGTGCTCTGTGCCATTGGACAACCTGACGCAGGTTTCCTTCCACAAGGAGGTAAGATTGATCCTCTGGAATACCTTGTACTTTTTAGATCATTTTCTTGGGAGTTGGAAGATCTAACTTCAGTGCCATGCAGGCAAAGAAGAAAACTGAACTCGGGTATCCATCGTCCTAGATGAGCACTTTGAGCACCTAAGCAAGATATAAAAAGGTGATACTGACACTGGTACACGCAGAATATCTTACAGTTAGTTACAGATTGGAAAGGAATCCTATCTTAACCGCATTATAAAATTCTATAAATCTCCATACAAACTTACATTCATGTTACTGTATAGATCAAATTTCAGGAGAGAATTGCACAGTTAAGCAGTTTTGACCAGTAAGTTATGAACGTTTAATGCATTCCTGCCTAGGAAGGGTGCGCTTCCTCTCTTTGCTCAAATGAGTGATGCCACCAAAGAGTCTATTCATGTGAGCACCACAGCATGATTTAGTCCTGTCTGATTTCTAAAATGCATCATAATTGTGATACGAGCTTGAAAATTAGGGCTGATGTGGATATTTATTAGCACAATTATGTCTGCAACCCGTTGTAGGCTGAACACAATTTTGCTAGTAATTTTTGAATCATTAGCACACTTTTAGTAGTATCTTATCTCAGCTATTAGACAGGCTGTCCTTAAATTGAAGTCATTAGCAAACTCCCCATTACTGTATAGTTTTGCAGCATGCATTTAATATAGTGGATTATTTTGTAAAGTAAATAGCCTCTGCATATGAAACAAATAAACATATATCTACAAAACATAGTTATAAGGCTTAATTAATCTATTTCATTTTGCGTTATATTGAAAATATTTTCAACTCTTATATGAAGTAGCTTCTAAATAATAGAATTTATTGTACATGATTAATTATAGTAATGATGACCATCTGACTGGGCTAAAATGTGACAGTTTAATCTTCTAAATCGCATAAGGAATGAAACAATTCTGAATCCCAGATATCTCTTTATGGGTTCTAAGTACAGTTCATAAATTACTGTGGCTTTTAAATCTCATCTGTATTTCTGCAGCAGAGGGGAAATCCAATGCTATGTTCAAGTCTGTAGTAATTTACAAGTAAAATTCCTATTCATGTAAAAACTTTTAAGGTGTTTTCATGAAAGTAATGACATATGGCTACCTTTTTCAGCAAGAACAACCTCAATGTTCAGATATTTCCTAGGGAAGGTAATTTTTATCCTGTAGGATTTTTTTTTTTTTTTACAGAAAGCCAACACAATGCTTTAATCACACTCAGTTCTATTCTCTCTCAGAAGAATCAGTCCTTTCATCATGACTGAGAATCCCCCATCCCCAACAGATGCTTTAAATTTTTCCCCACCTGAAACTACAGAATCCCCAGACACACACCACTCTCACTTTCTCTCTCTCTCCCAACCTAATAGGTTCAGAAAGCTATGAGGGTTTGGGTTTTTTTGGTGAAGATAAGGACAGCTACCTAGTGAGGAGCATAGGAGTTGACTGCTGGGGCTATTCTGTTCATGAGTTATCAGCGTACCTTCACAAAGAAGGTACCAAAGTGAAAAAATATTGTCAGCAGTGATCTGGGGAAGTGAATGACTCATGCATATGTGGGAAGAGCTTTATTTCCTTCTCTCTGAGCACAAAGCATGTGGACAAGTCTTGTGTCACGGCACTGTCTAAGGACAGGAGTGAGAGCAGGAGGCCACTTTTCCTCTGATTCCCTTTTGTACTATGATCAAAAATACATTAACCTTTGTGATCAGTGTGTTGGTGTCAGGCAGGTTTGTAATGCATCCCCAAATAATGAGCACAGGTCTTGAGGCAAGATGCACGCCACACCATGAGATGGATGCTGATACAGATCAGGCCACTTGAGTACCATTCTAACCAGGAGTGCTTGTGGAGCCTGAGGCAACCTAAACAACCAAATAGACAAGGTGTGATGGGTCGTGAAATTTCACCTTAGGATCCTCCTCTGTACAGTGTAGTCCCTCCTCCAGACTTCCCTGTCCTGACTCAGGTCTTGAGAAGGATCTCTCAGATGGCAGCTTTCCTGCTCTTCACAGGGTAAATCTTTGCTGAGAAACCCCTGGTGCATAAATCTCAAGTGTTCAGTTCCTGCTTTTATATAAAAAGCTTACATGAGTAGCAAGGCTTTCCTGACTTGTAAGTGTCCTGTACTGTGCTTTCTCGCTGGACTGCTGCTGCTTATAGCTCCCGTGATCCAACAGGGAGAATCCACAATGTCTGCAAACCACAGGTGTCTCTTCAGCTGAGTTCAGGGGAAACTTGACTCTGTACCAAAGCCACTGTCTCAGGACAAGATCTCTCTGTAGTGCCTACTGGGCAATTCACTGACCAGCTGAGAAACAGGGAAATTTGCAGAGAAGGCTGTTGTTCAGTGCCTAAAAGACCAAAGGAATAAATATGGAAATTTGCTGTTTTCATTTGGAAAGAATAGTTAGCTCAAACCTGCTGCACTAGAAGCTAGCTGAATACTGTCCGGATTAACTCAATCCAACACTGCAAAGAAGAGCAGCATCATAATGTTGATGAGATGCAAAGAATCAACATTGAACCACGGATCAACAATAAGAAACGCTGGGATTTCTCAGAAACTTCTAGGTGAAAGAAGAGCAAAGAGATGAGAAGCTGCATCCCTGAATGTGTATTTCTTGTGCTTTTCTGTTTCACAAGGATGGTGACAGGGAAGTGCGCAGGGCGCAGCTGAGCAGGAGTAAGTCCAGTGTAGGTAAATTATGCCAGGAAGTTGATGCTGCTGTCTCCACTGGCAAATCTTTGCCCATTCATAGCTCGTGTGAGAAAGACTGGTTTAAAGATGAGGCTGGACAAGGTTGTGTAGCTATGGCAAACCTACTTTGTTTTCATTAACCTTTTCCCGGGAACTGACGGTAATATTCACCAAACCATTCACAGTATCCTGTGGAGGGTTTAGAAGGTCTTGGAAAAAGAGATAGAAACTGAAGTTCCAATATAGACAGCACAAGAGCAAAACTTGTTTACCAGTTCAATTATAAGATTTCAGAAGGTGTTTACCAACTGAGCCACCGGCTTTCTTCTCTACTCCAACTTTAAAAATATAAGAGCAGTGGGAAAAATAGCATTCATTGCACAACTATTTGACTATAAAAGTGACCAGAAAAGCAGGTTGTTGCAAAATTTCTTATCAGGATGAAGCAAAGGAAGTGCTCTCTAAGAGCTTGTTTTATAGCTCTTGGAGCCCTGAGAGCTTTATTGTGCTTTATGCAATGCAGACAAGGAATAACTCTGCAGCTGCCTATCAGAACAACTTCCTAATACTTTGATCTCTTTTCAAAATATTTTAATGTAACATCACAATCAGTAAAACACTTAGGTGAAAGTTGTGGTTGGAAAAAAATGTTCACAATATGAATCAAATGAAGATTCTGTCTACTAAAAGGTCCTCAGATGTCATACCTCTATTTCCAGTTTTCTTCTCCAAGGTCAGAAGAACTAAAAGCCGTATGAGTAAATCAACCAACAATCAAATCCTCTCCTGAGTTTTCAGTAAAATTCTTTCTCTGTTTAGCAGATTGCCTAAAGGTAATTTGCCAAATACAAGAGAAAACGGTAATTTTTTTTGATAAAATATTTTTTAAAGAAATCTAATTTTGCTTCCTGAGAGGCTTTCAATCAGAATAACATTTTCCAAACCAACTCTGTCTTTAGAGTTTTATTTGGCTGTGTACTTTTCCTGCTTTCAACAATCTCCTACCAGTTGTTCCTGATTCGAAAGCAACTGCAAGGGAAGAGGAGACTAAAACAAGGGAGGTCTTGAGGCCTTGAGATGAAAGATGGCTGAAAAAAGCTTTTCTTTCTTTGGTTTGTTGTTGTTTTTTTGTTTGTGGGGTTTGTTTGGTTTTTTTTTTTTTTAATCTAGCCCTCATTGCTACTTCCTAAGAGATTAATGGAAAAAATAATACAATTCCGTAATGAAATATGTTATGCTAGGTGCCCAAATGCCTGATCCTATGTTGCTGCAAATAGGGATATCCTCTTAGAAGATGACAGTTATTTTGCATTCCAAGTTACTTTTAGGTGGTTGTTTTTTTATTTACCTGTATTTCTATTCATCATCTCTTGAATTAGTTTCACCTTTCATGTTGTAATCTGCTGTGGCTTAAATTCATGGTGATCCTTATTCCTTATTTCCATGCTCTATATTCAGTCCCCGTTTTGAGAGCACCCCCATAAACTCTCACCAGCAGCAAGGGAAAACCAGCAAGTGAGCCACAGGGTGTCAGTCAGGAAACAGACTCTAGGAGCAGGTTGTCCTCATGACAGTCTCTGCTACTTGCTCCCCTGTTGGCAGCTTTTAGCACATTCCCACGAGCAAAATGTTGTATTTAGATAAACATATTAGAAATGGTATTTTTGCTTCTTTCTTCATTCAGTTTTAAGCAGACTCTTTCTCAAGCCAACTGAAAGTTGATGTATATGATTCATAAATTCATGCTCTGCCAATTAATACCACACAATCTATTTCCACACTCTTTTATCTGCTGTAGCCAATGGATTTGGGGAATCCCTGTAAGCAAGAATCCGTAAATTTGACACAATTTCCATCTCATTATTTCCTGCTTTCCATAGCCTCCCACCTTGCATCAGTCTGAGAGATCATTATTGTTAGTGCACAAGTTATAGTGTCTAAACTTTTATTCTTGACTAGAGAGGGTCCCTTGATTTATTGATCTGAAGTATCAGCTATTAAAGTTTGTCCTAGCTTAGTCAAATATGCATCTCTTTAGTGCAGTAGATGCAGTAATATCATCATAAATATCTACATGGCTGCGTTAAACCTGAATGAACCATTGCATACAAACTTACTGAAGTTTTCTATTAATTTAAGTACAGTATTCATTCTCAGTTTGAATGCCACTGAATGGTGATCTACATATTTACTGAATAAATTATAAATATAAAATATATCCTGTTGCTTCATGGGACTTCATTTTCCTTTCAGAACCTTTTAAAATGCCTTTTAATGTCACGATTCCTTCTCCTCTATCATAAGAGTATCCCTCATTGCTATCTTATGCTATGTTAATATTTTTAATAATTGTGTAAAGAGTGAAAAACACGTATCAGACTTTTAGAAGGTATAAAATATACATCACTTTTCAAAACTGCTGGTATTCCCATGAAAGTGAAACCTGAGACCAGACAATCTTGTGCTGTAATAATATGACAAGGAAAACCCATATTTTTTGTTTCTTCTTTGCGTTCAGTATATTTAGACCTATCCTGTAGCCGGCCAGAAAACACTGGTGACTGAACGCAAAGAAGAATTTGTATGTAAAAGAAATAACACCTGCACTCAAACTCATATGCACTGATTCTCCGATGAGATTATGGTCAGATGGGTATATAGGGTAATCTAAATCATTTAAACAATTAAGAGCAATCTATAACTTTGTCTAAAAAGAGACTGTTGGGATTTGTAGACATAACAGGACTGAGGTGGCAACCACACCAGCTGAACTTCTGGTGTACTGCAGTTTCTATTTCTATTACTATGAAATTATTGCATCTTTCTCTACCTCTGCCTCCATTCAAACTTACACAGTTCATGTGTGTGGAATATGCCATACCTGAACACACCACGGGGGACAAAAAAACTCCTTAAGAGAACTGTCTGAAAAACAGGTTGCACAGATGATGAATTTAAATGGAATAAATACACAACTGAGAGTATTAATTCATACATTCTTCAAGTCTTACCTCTCCCTGTCCAGTGTCAACTCACCAGAAAGATTCAAGCAAGGTCTCGGAGGTACTTATGACAGCAGTGGCCAGGTAGTCCTGCTCCAATCCTTGCAGAAAAGATCTGGAAGTCTGCAGATCCTGGGTTGACACAGGGCTCCCAGCTGACTGGCATGGAGCTGGTAATCAACCATCACATGAAAACAAGGAACTTAACAGTTCTAGCACATGCAGGCTCCACATAAATGACAAACCTAACTGTGCATGTTCAGCAAGCTGTCAGGAATGAGTCTGAAAAGAAATTCTGCCTTTCATTAATCAGAGATTTGTCACGCTTAACCCCACCACTGAAAAAAAAACAACCAACCATCAACAAAAAACAAGCTGCCAAAAAACTTCAAAAGAAATAAAAAAACCAACCAAAGATAAAACCCCACTCTTCAGTCCAACAGATGGATGTTTTTGTCAGATGGCAATAGTTCCGATGTCACAGGGGACAATGTTCTCAGACCTATCGCAGGATCAGACTGATGACATTACTCTGAGTAAACAAGGGTTCGTAAGACTGCTGTATTATACATTAGCAAAGGATAGGCTTGAGGTATCAATGGAAAAGATACTACCAGAGACTAAAGCAGTGGTACACATTAACATAATCAACCTGCAACATTATCTGTTATCTTTGGCAAGTAGCTATAACCAGGAGAACCTGAAGAGCAGCAGCTTATAGGAACTGTCACAGAGGAAGACAGTCACAGGATCAAATGTCATACTGCACTTTCATATCAGGATTCCTATGTCCTGACAAATGCTCTAGAAAGACATAGAGCATCTACCTTGATTCCGGGTGGAGTCACGCTGGCAGAAGAATTTCAGTATTCTGGTTTTTAAGTTTTTAATTTTAAATGCTAAAATTGCATGTTGGCTCTATATTTAACTCTCTCTGCAGGTACTCTTCCAAAAAGCAGTGTCCCTGGAGAATTAATAACACATGATCACTAAAATAACTTTTTGCAAGTCCCTTGAGTGTCTGTAATTAATGTGTTAAGCTGCACTTAAAAAGAGTAAAGTGTCATTAAATACATAAGAACTAATTTCAAATTGCTGAATTATTTTCCTGTACTATTACCCGGGTAATTATCTAAACTTTACTAATAAAAGGTTTCATTAACTACCACTCATTCTTGATAGAACTAACCCATTGAGCTTTCACATTCAAATACGTCCACAATGCAAAATACAACATAAATGCTTTAGCAATTTGAAAATAAAACCTGAATTATGTGCTGAGCTCAGTTCATTCTGAGTCTGTATTTTTGTAATATATGGTCCATTTTCAGACTGAACTTATTACAGAAAGACCCTGCAACACAGAGCACAAGGAAGGAACTGATTTTTTTGTCACATTGTACCCAGCCAAGAGGAATCTTAGGCCCAAGATACTGGGTTGCTATTGAAAAATAATGGCCTGTTGCACATTCAAGCAAGACTTCATACCAGCTGGCCTTCATTAATTTAAAATCAGAGTCTGTCTTGAGCAACATTACAGCCTACTACAAGTCATTTGCATGGTGGCAGACAGTTTATACTAATACAGAGGTGAGGGAAAAAAGGGGAAACAAAAATTGACAACTAGGTGGCACTATGCAAAGGATTAGGACTAGTGTTTAAGGAAGGGCTTTCTAAACAGCACAAAGTCTCTGATTATACACATGCCACTGCTCTGAGGTTGAGGAAACTTGAGGGTCCTGCTCTTTCTTGAGCTGAGACACATCAGACACTGGTATGTGACCCAAAGGGGATGATTTTAGCTCTAGAGCCACGACTTAGTCTCACGCTAATCACAACTGCTGTATGATCACATTATAGGCAAGATGTTAAATCTTTGGGGATTTTAATTTCTTTCATTTTACATCAAGTCAATAATGACTTTTTCACAGGTAGAACCTGCTGCATATGGAGAGGTTATGCATGCACTTGCTTCTCTGCTGTGGCCCCAGGTTCATCCCCATAATCCAGCTGCCACGTATCAGCTGAGCTGTTGTAACTGCTGCCATCCTTCAGCAAATGCAAACTGAAATGATTTAGATGGGATGTACAAATGCCAAGTTATATTTTCTCCCGTTAACAACAGACTAGAAGTATGCACATGGGCAGCTAGAACACCATAAACATCCCTTCTGCAGCCACCTCAGTAATAATACAAGCACACATCTAAAACCTCAATTGCTGTAGTGCTTGAAGAGGTTTACAATGGCTTATCCACAGACCCCCTTGCAATTTACATGTTGCACAATTAATTTCTTTTTCTCCCACAAAACTCCTGTTCTTCTGCTTACATGACTTTTGATGAAGGAGGCACAGGAATTTATTTGGTTTTCTGGTTCACAGATCCTACCAGTTCTTAAGCTTTGGGCACTAGCTATTTTCCTCAGAGGTGTTCCAAGTTCACCAGCACAACTGGTAAATGTTCTCTAGACAACCTAAACCCTTCTGACTTTTCAAAACACCACATTCCAGAGGTGGTATTGGTGATGTTCATGTATTCTTATACAGCTGGTGAGTTATTAGGATGCTCAAGCCTTTGCCTAAATGCTCTTCAACTCACATCAGGTAACTGAAGTGGGATATCCAGAGTAGGAATGCTTCAGTCTTTCCAGCTGAAATTTTTTTCACTTCAGGTGAAACTACCTGTCTTTTTAGCCATGGAGTAAGCTAGCATCTGACTGATAATTTCCATTGGACATGTTAATGCAGACTGGGACATGTGACTAGCATGTAACTGAACACTTTGTCAAAATACATATAAGAGATTGCATTTCCGTTCCTTTGATATTTGTAGGTTCTTACATTCCTAAATACAGAAATGGGCACCTTTACTTTCTTCTTTGATTTTGTGTATGCTGTTTCCTGAGTTTTTAAACCAGAAACACCATTATATGAACCAACCATCGTTCATTGATAGTGTTGGAAAGGTTGTATTCAGTGCATAGACCATCATCCCAAATTAGGACAGCAATGCTGAACCTTTCATTCCTCTAAGTGCATTGTGGTTTTGTTTTAAGGTTTTTTTAATTTATGTTTATTTTTTTAAATCTGCTGGAATAAGACTCTAGTTATCGAAATTTTCAACTGAAAAAGGTATTGATGATTGAAAGAAACATATTGTAACATAAAGTACTGCACAAATTTGACTTTAAGAATCACTACCTCAGATTAATAAAATTATAATCATGTATAGACTTACACAGTGCTTTTAATCCTTATAGTTTAAACTGCCCAGTAATAGAGGACTATCAGAGTCACTGGCTTTACCTCATCTAGAAAAATAGTTCTAGTCAGGATGGGCTTGGTTACTGTAAAATTTCCAATTCAAGCTTCAGGAAAAGCTTACTAATTACTGTGATCCTGCTCCCATTCTCAGGAAGGAAAGTGTGACAGATAAGAGTATCCCTCAAACAGTCAATTTGACTGGAAACAAACATGGATTCTTAGACACATGAGCAGAAACATTTCTGTTGGAGACACGTCTGTAAGTGTCTGGAGGCTGAAGAGGACTCTAGCCTTTTTCTTTCCCCTGAAATGGGAAAATGAAAGAAACACATCCTCACTTTTCTAAGGTTTGGACCCCTCAGTTTTTCCTATTCAGAGGTAATTGTCTTGAAATGTGCAAGAGTGGGAGATAGAACACAGCAAGGGGCAGTTTTCAAGGAAAGATTTATTTTAATGGCAAGAGGTTCATATCGTCCCAGCTGTTCATGAACCAACCAATCCTCAGAAAACCTGTCTAGAGCTCACAGAAGCCCATGTAAATATTTTACTATGTGTTAGAAGCAGCTTGCACAGTGATATTCTGTTACTGATGCAGGCACATGGCAGGGCCATTTTTTTTTTTTTTAAATGGAATTCTTGCCATGGCAATGGGGTTGCTGCAGTCATGTCCTCAAGCTTGTGTAGAGCCAGACTGCTGTCCACAGCTGTGAGCAAGGACATACAGGCTCCTCTGAAGGCAAATACCAAAGAAATTTGACCTGATTGTATTCATAGTGTTAGAGAAGACACAAGTTTGAAATCACATGTCCCCTACTGAACACTGACAAGGTTTTCTGCAATTAAAATGTACGAGTCTCATTTCATCTGTGTACTTGCTACCTAGCTCTACCAAATCTGTGTTTGAGGAGGACCATGGATTAGTACAGCCTATAAAACATTCGGTACTCTCATGATGGAAAATTGGATAGTTTTGTTTGGCTACTTCTCATTAATGATGTTAAGTACAGTTAGGTGATGCATTTACTCACTGGCACCAAGTGGGTGGTAGCAAATGAGCTGCAAGCTACCTGGCTGTCTCTAAGCTGTCCTCTAGAATTGCTGCGTGACATTATCTACTTCCACTGGGGCAGCAGAAGACTGAATGTTATCACAAACTGATCAAAGATACTCACCATTTTACTCAGTTTCCCACATTCCAGAAAATGGCAGTGGTGTAAGGGTTAAGAGCCTCTGATTGCAAACGAGTCATGCTGAATTCTTCAGTCACACTGTTGTGAGGTATATAAAAGTGCTTTTCAAGATTACACATCTCCATAGGTTATGCTGACATTGTAAGGAACTGCATTTACACAGTAGGGGAATTTAAGTAGGAAAAGTGACACTGCTAGTAAAAATGTGAACTGGAACAAAAATTACCCAGGAAAGAAGCACCTTAAACCTTTCATTTCAAAATCTATGCTTAAGCCTGAAGAGAGCAAATAATGAGCAATGAAAGGAGTCTTTGTTATTCCGTCATTTCAAAGCTCTGCCAAAATGTCAAATAATCCATTTAATCAATCAGAAAATTAAAGAATGTGGTAAATTCCCAAGGTAGTTTGAGGTTTTAGCTGTGCCAAGTAATTCAGCTACTGCATAAATCTTATGTCACAATAGCAATTACTTAATAAGTGATTTTTGTCTAACTGTGTTGATGTAAAAACACAATTTAGGTTTCAAATTATTTGCAGCTGTGTTCTTACAGGGATACAGCGTGAAATACCTCAGATGTTTACATTTGTCTCTTCAAGCACTGCTTTAATTTGATTTTTATCACACTGTATCTTTCAAAAAGTTCCTATTAGCTCAATGCATTAAGAAATTGATTTCTTAAAATGAATGTTTGTGAGATCATGTAAGAAAAGAAAGATGTTATCTGTTGATTCACATACAAGACTCATTACATTGTTGCAACACCAATACCAAAGTTCCTATAATTTGAAATACTACTTATTATGTTTACATTTCAAATTTGGTAATTTATTTTAGGACAGAGTTTAAGGCTCTTGAGAATCCTGGATTATCACAGATTAAATTCTGGAAATGTAAAATAGGCTATACTGAATATAATTTATATTATAAATGTTTATTTTCTATCCCTCTCATAGGACAAATTTGACAGAGTGATTAAAAATGCAGATTTTTTGCTTCTAATGAGCCTAATAAAATTACAAATTCTTTTTATTAAAGTAAAAGCATGAAGTTGTGCTTAAATTTAATAAGCTTTAATTTTAAATCAGACTGGCTTAGATTTTGTTATATTTTCTATACATTTCCATACAGATTTCCAGGAATTTCTTCTGAACTGTATCTCTTGTCCGTGGCAAAAGTTGTATCCTTTATCTTCCTGTAACAATATGGACAATATCTGTTTTTCTTCCAGTTAAAAATTGAAATGCTGACATGAAAGAATCATAAACTCTATCAAATGTATACCCACTCTTCAGTTTTTAAAGAAAAAAGCATTCAGGCCAGCAAACAAAGACTGACCTGCATTCAAGACAGCAGGTGGTGAGTGTTTTTGTGATCCTGGAGCCTATTAGCATGATCTCCTTCAGCGGCCAGATGAATAGGGACCTTCCTCTCAGAAGCCACAGTGAGCTTCACAAAAGCCTCTGTGCAGAGGAGGGCTGGAACGAATCCAGAGTCATGCAGCTTTCACTAACAAACTGATCCTTTCTTTGGCTCCCCATCTCCACTGTCTACCTACCTCTCCCTGATCCCCTGTGTCTTGTTTCCTGAACTAGTCTAATTTCCTATGGACAAAGATTACAATGAAGACAGTAAAAGTATCTTACAGAAATGTGATGATATGGGCCATAAGTTGAGAGCCCTTTGATGTGACTGTGACTTCCACTCACAGCTTCTTCCTAAAATTCAAAACTTTGGCCAAAGATTAAGCATCACATTTCTGTTAGCTCTGAGAACTGTCTCCAGATTTTATCAGGCCAAGGCGTCTCCTCACATCTACGCTTCTAATGTCCTTCAGAAGTGCAAGAGGTTACATCGCTCAGGAACCAAGACAGCATTCTGCTTGTTTTCTTCTCTAGTGGGGTGGGAAAAATTAACCTAGAGAGCAGGAATCATAAGAGATATAACCACAAAAATCCCATTTGTCCCAAATACGTTTATGAGATAACTATTTATTCTGTAATCACAGAATCACAGAATCACAGAATCATCAGGTTGGAAGAGACCCACTGGATCATCGAGTCCAACCACTCCCACAAAACACTAAACCATGACCCTCAGGACCTCGTCCACCCATAACTTAAACACCTCCAGGGAAGGCGAATCAACCACCTCCCTGGGCAGCATATTCCAGTGCCTAATGATACTTTCCGTAAAAAAC
>WAAB01017761.1:1430-24570 GCA_013389865.1 Piaya cayana
TCCCAGTAGCGTGGAGATATGATTGCTGCAAGTAGAATATCCAGATCCATTGATAATAGTTAAAAATATCACCAAAGGTCTCTGTGAGAACTTGTTCCATGTGCTGGACCCAACACTGAGCCCTGAGGAATCCCATTTGTCACTGGCCTCCAGCTGGACTTAACTCCATTTCCCACCACTCTCTGGACCCTCCAGCCAACCAGTTTTCCCCCCAGGAGAGTGTGCGCCTGGCCAGACCAGAGGTGACAGTTTCCATAGCAGAATGCTGGGAGAAACTGTGTCAAGGCTTTACTGTAGTCCTGGAAGATCCAACCACAGCCTTTCCCTCACCCAGCAGCCGAGTCACTTGGTCATAGAAAGAGATCAGGTTAGTTTGGCAAGAATCAGGTTAGTTTGGCAAGAAAAATGAGGTGAAACATGTAAGTCTACAGATGTTTTCAGGGTAGTATGGAACATGATTCTATATCTTGTTTGGGAATAATATTTGAAGCTTCTTGGAAAGTCTAAGTGTCTAGTAGCGGTGCTCTAGTGCTCTGGAGGGATGGGTGTATCTAGAACACAGCCTGGGAAGGAACATATCTTTAAGTTTATTTTGCTTGAGTTTCTTTTATAGCAGATCTGGCACTCAATGTTTACTCAAGCAGTGGTTAGTGCTGACTATAAACTGTGAGAGCATCTCCCAAGATCAGGTCTTTTTGAAAGAAGAGGTAAAAATTCAATATTTGAACTGACACTTCATCTCACCTTTTTTTATGTGAGATGCACGTGGTAAAGTGGAGTGAGGAGTGTGGAGACTTACAAAGAAAAACAAAGAAAAAGGTTTCCTGGATTGGTGACTAAGCCAAACGAATGCTACATGGAAACGCAACACCAAATAAACAAATGTATTCTTGCCATGAGCATTTCAGTGAGCAAAGATAGCTTTCATAGGCAAAATCCAGCCTTTTTTTTGCCAAGAGAAATAATTTAGGACCATGCAAAGGGGCATAATTCCTGCCTACTAAGGTTTTCTGGGCATAGCTGGCCAAACCAAGAGAATGCTGTAAAATAGTTTTTCAGTAAATTGGATGACTTTTTTTTTCCCTCCTGACTAGTAAAACTGCTTTTTTTGCAGTAGCCACTGGACGTGATGGGCAGTCAGCTTTTCAGTATAGATGACTATCATTATCCAGAGGAAGATTCCATTTTAAGAGGTGAAGAATAGATGTTGACATGAGAAGAGGTATCGGTTGAGCCAAGATATTTGAGACTGATGCCATTTTTTTCTGTCATCCTGCCTAGCACTGGATATCTTAGTGGAGTTGAGCATCTGTCCAGACTACCTTTTTTTACTGATCAGGACTGACAGATGCATCCTACACATCAGCTCTCCACCTCCTGGGAAAAAGGCAATGACTGGCCTCTGCCCCATCCTTTTATATTTATTTTTCTCTCACATATACCAATCTTCATTCAGCCTTGGATATAGGGCCCTCTTTTTTATTGCTGCCTTCAACTGACTGGAGGTGTTTAACGCACGAGTAGACAAGGTGCTGAGGGACATGGTTTAGTGTTTGATAGGAATGGTTGGACTCGATGATCCGATGGGTCTCTTCCAACCTGGTGATTCTATGATTCTATGGCATTGCTGTCTGTCAGTCTACCAGGAAAACCACATCCTCCCAGCAGTGCAGCAAAAAGAAAGCGTACCAGGTCCTTGAAGGACATACAAGTGCATAGATCCCATTTTCATTTGCCAGGGTCCAAACTCCAGAAGAGCAAAGACACTGTAATTAATTTAGCACTCTTCAGCCAGCTCAGAGCTTCAAGCTGGTAGCCAATATGGAGTTCAAATGCTCTGCATAAAAATAAGAGATGTGGACATTAACACGGAGGGGAAAACACCAACTTATTGGAATGGATACAGTCTGCCCTCCGAATGAACTGAAAGTCGGCTATTTATTTTCCAGATTCCCTGAATATTAATATTCCCTGGGTAGAACAAAACTGAGCCATATGCCAGCCACCTGCTCACCGAGCAAGCCTCATCCCGAGTCTGTTTTCTGTGTCTGTATCTGTGTCTTTATATCTATATTCACACATATGGAGCACACTGGCACCAGCGGGCAGGGCGTACAGATGAGTTGACTGCTGTGTCTCTGATGACAACTGGCTTTCTGGGGCTGGAGACAATAGTTGTGGCTGGAGAAGGCACGTATTGGTTTCCTTATGAAAAAGAGATGTTTGTGCTTCTGCACAGTGCGTATACTCACAGCAGTAGCTTTGTGCAGACTGTCCTCTGATGGCAAAGGTAATTTGGACCCCTTCTAATTCTATTGTGGTGTCCATGTAAGCACACGTCTGCATAAAGACTAAAGCAACCAGAAGGTTCCTGCTGTTAAAACGCTCGGTGCCACTTTTTTTCTCTCTACACCGACATACTGACCTAAGAAATGTTTTGATGCAGCATTTTTTTTCCAAAGAAGAGAGCTTCGCCTCCCACCCTCTGTAAAGAAAGGCAGATGGCAGAAGGCAGAGAATGGATTTATTCCTATTGCAGTGAAGAACTCATTCAGAAGACAGTTCTGCAATAATTGTATGTGATTTCAAGATGTGGTTTCGTAGAATCATAGAATCACCAGACTGGAAGAGACCCATCGGATCATCGAGTCCAACCATTCCTATCAAACACTAAACCATGTCCCTCAGGTTTCTTTGGAGGCTGTCAGAGGTTGTCTATGCTGAGGAGCAAATAGGCTGTGCAGCATGACCTGTAGCATTGAACCTTTCACTGTTAAGAAAAGGAGCCTGTCCCAGTGCACTCTGTCTCCCTGGACCCAGAATTAGCAAGGGCTGAAGTCAGAGTGCAAATGAGTCTCACACTCAGCCCCAGGCCCTAGGAAAAAGGTCTTTCATTACGAACATAGACAGAGAAATCTTATAGGTTTACAGGTATATAGCTGTGGCTGTCATTCTCCAACAGTTATATTGCCTAATGATTTGCTTTGATGTAAAATAGTGCAGCTCAACTGCCTTTTATAGAGCTCAGTTGGGTTCACCCACCAAAAGCATCGCAATTTCTGCAGAGACAAGCAGCACCCTTTGACTGCTAAACCCTAAACCAATGTTCTACGTCCTTAACAACCTCGTTGCAAAAGCGGGTCTGGAATTAATGGCTCCATCCCTTCTTGCTAATCAACTGAATCTCCTCTCCCTGTAGGCTGCTGGGAATGTCCACCCAGAATGTGATTTTATGATAGAGTGGAAGAAAAAGGAGGCTGAATGCCTGGAGTATCCAGAAGAGCACGGAAATGCAACACGATCAGGTATCGATGCGTGAGAGACAAAAAGAGTAAAAGAGAAGTGACAAACTACCTGAGTCAGGACACAGTCTTGCTGTTAATGTGCATGTTTGAGGGTTTTACTTATTGCCCCACATCCTCCTCCTCCAGTCGGCTGTTCTTCCATCTACTCTCATTCCTTTCAATTATTTTATTTCCACTTTTTTTTTTCTCTCATTCAAATACGGATAGTCAATCTATCTGAGCAAATCCCTGTGTCTTCCTCCTATTCCTTCCCCAGCTGGATGCTGTCAAGGCATCATGCTTGTTGTGTGAGGGTGTGTTGATCTTTAAAAAGAGGATAATCCCTTAACAAGAATTGTAATCTGGTCTTTTTTCCAGCATCGCTCTCTCCCACTTGCACAACACTTTTTCATTTATTACATTAAGTCCGAAACTCCACCCCCGTCTAACACAGAGGGTCTAAATAAAAGCAGATTAAATAGTCCTCTGGAAAAATTATTTCTCACTGTAGATAAAAAATTGTGGCTAAACTACTTGTACCAGGTATGAAAAAAGAGGATGGTCAAAACTTAAAAAGTTTTTTTAAAATTACTTTTTATGTTGTTCAAATATAAATATGCTCAAAAAATTTTTCATTTTCTGTCTGAGGTTGCAAGAGAACGTGGGACAAATTACTGTGCTGGCCAGAGGCAGATGCTGGAGATACTCTCACTTTACCATGTCCAAACATCCTCTTTCACTTCATGAAGGACCCAGGTGATGTGCTGTGGTGGTTGTACTTCTATTGTTGTGTTGTATGTTTGGAAAGAACACTTTTAAAAATAAGCTAGAACGTTGCAGGTTCCTGCTCTCTAGCTAGATTAGAGGATTACCAGAGGATTACTGAAAAGATCTGTAGGACATTAACAGCTCTTCTCATATTTTTAGGTATTATCCATAACTGGATATAATCTCATAATCTGTGACAAGTCTCTGAGCCAAAGAATACTGAAATCAATAGAACGATTTCCATCAGTTTCCACAGGTTTTGAGGTCAGCTTGTTGGTTCAGTTTCCTACAAAGCCCGGATGAGGTTTGTCTAGGTCAGAACTTAAGCCTGCAGCTTTACGAGACTTATACTCTGAGCAGTGTAGGATGAGATGAAAGGCAGAGGAATGAATAATACGATTGTTCCTTAAGACTAAGGTTGGAGATACAAAGAAGAATTTAGTCATTGAAGCAGCACATGTTGGGTCGAATGCAAGAATGTGCAAACCGGTGCCCTTGCGACAGCTTAAATTTTGGGTAAATATGGCTGGGAAAAAAACCTGCAAGCCCATAAAGAGGAAACAGCCTCCCAAGAAAGATCTAGACTTGGCAGTTCCACACACAAAAAAAGAAACTGCAAAGCGCAACCTTTGCCTCACCCAACACATGCTAGTTATAAATCAGGGATAAGGAAAATCCCTTTCATCTCTGTAGATTCATTTCCCTCCCTGGGATTCTCTTACTTATCCTTCATCTGGCTCATAAATCTTTTCATGGCAACGTGCTATCCCCATAGNCTTCCCATCATTTTTCTCCAGATAAAGTGAAAAGTTTTTTATCTGACAACCTGGACGTACACGTGCAATATGTCCTATCAGCTCTGTCCGATGTTAGGGGAGATGTTCCTCTCCTCCTAGTATAATCTTCTATAAGCAGAAATCTTTTGGTATTTAGTTTTTATTCACCATTAAAAAAAAATAAATGCTTCTTTTATAGATGGAATAGTAAAAAGGAACTGCACAAAGAAAGGCTGGTCTGATCCCTTCCCTCCCTATCATATCGCTTGTCCAGTGGAAGATGAAATTCCACTCGAAGAAGTAAGTTTAATTTAATAAATATGTGTGAGTGCTCTACTGACCTTACAGGATTCCTTTCTATTCCTGAAGACCACTGGGGAGGGCAACTCAGCTGAAGCTGAAATTTCTTAACCAAGTATGGAATTCAATGCAAATCGCACTCTAGTCATTTATTTTGAAGAGTCACTAAAGATGCTTTATTTTTCAGGTATAAGGTTGTAATAAAAATGAAGCCAACTGCAAATCCCATGCAGTCACAGGGCTCTGCTGAGCTTGCTCTCAGACGTTACAGCTAGAGACATAATGTGAAAAGTTCATGAAATAAGAATTAAGACATTTCAAAAATATCTGCCGGCAAGGTGACTTTGTAGCATAACAGAACAAACACAGCAACTGTATTGTCGCAACGCTTCTACTCCAAATTCAGAAATATCAAAATGTAAGAGGGATATCTAGTTTCTCATCCTGCCTAGTATAGAATACCTAATTCGTCAAGGAAAATAATATAAAAAATGTTTCAAAATGCATTTTTCTGCAATGCAGATCAGAACTTGAAAGGATTCTTCAGCTTGCTTTGTGCAATTTGTGATGTTTAGAGGTTATTTGAACAGGCAAAATGGAATACTTGATCTCTAATAAGGATAGAAACATGTTGTATAGCTGTGTTTAGCTTTCTGTAACTCCTCTTCCAGAGAAAAGAATCGCTTTATTTGATCAAAACTTAATTGTCTAGTCTAAATCTAGATCTCTACCCTACCTCTGTATGGGCTAAACACTACAGTTTTGTCTTTATTTTTACATGTCAGGTGAATATTATTTCGAATACCATTGAGAGAATGAAAATAATATTTATACTGCAGCTGACGAAATCCATTTAAATTATTGGAGACAATCTAGGACATGGTTTAGTGTTTGATGGGAACGGTTGGACTCGATGATCCGATGGGTCTCTTCCAACCTGGTGATTCTATGATTCTATGATTCTATGATTCAATTACACAACACAGTCCTATGCTCATGCTCTCACACTGCCCATTGTGCTATAGCTCATACTTAGGCAGCTAATTTTTAAGGACCTAAAATAAATAAAATAAATCTTACTCAGTGGCAGCCTTCTTATTACTAGAGTTATACTTAAAGCTTAAAACAAGTAGCTGCCGTTACCCAAAGTGAACTGCAGCAAGGCACTGCACAGTTACATAGATTTTAGGGTACAAAAACATTGAAATGGGACCCAAGAGAGAGATCATGTTAGAATGAAGGGAAATACTTGCAGTCTAGGGCTTACTCATTCTATTTTCAGTTCCGTATGTGAAAGCTGGAGTCAGTTTATCCTCACGCAGAAATCACACTGGATAGAGGTGGCATTTCAATTGAAAGAGATTTTGATTGACGTTCTGATTAAGTAGCAGTTGAGTTTAGCAGCATGAAAAAAAGAGTGAAAAGAACAACTCCAGAAAAAACTCAAGAACGTAGCAAAATTGTGGAGAAAACATGGTATAAAATTCAATGCTTATAAAAATATGCGAGTTAGAGCCTTCATTGAAGACCGGCTTGAGTTTTTATGATTTTAGAAATGAGCTTGACATTATCCTGAACAATGTGTGTTTCTTTATCTGACTGAGCTGTATTCACAAAGCTGTGGAACGGGTCCTCACAAAAGAAGTACAATGAGTGACTGCAATTGAAATTTGCAGAGGAATTAAAAGAGTGGGAAAAGGCAGTCAGTGATGAGAACAGTCTGGAATCACTAAACAAAGCAAAACTGTCAGAATGAGTAAAACAGCTGTCATTTGACTGGAAGTGATGCGACAAATAATTTTCTTTTACAGCAATCCTACTTTTCTACTATAAAGGTCATCTACACCGTAGGATACAGCGTCTCTATCACCTCACTCATTGTTGCTGTGACGGTTCTTATTGCATTCAGGTATGTAAACTTGTCCTCTAACCTTGATTCTTTAAATAGTTCTTAGTATTAACAATATAGGTAGAAATGCAGAAGGATAGAAATAAATATACCTGGCAAAAATGCTGAGAGAGCTGGGGTTGTTTAGCCTGGAGAAGAGGAGGCTGAGGGGAGACCTCATTGCTCTTTACAACTACCTGAAAGGAGGTTGTGGAGAGGAGGGAGCTNTGAAAAATGGTTTGATAAATTGAGGCTAGAAATGAAAAGTGATCAGAGAGGGACTGATAGAAGAAGAATCAGAACTCAGAAATAAGTTTTTACAGTGAGGGTGGGGAGGCACTGGCATGGGTTGCCCAGAGCAGTTGTGGATGTCCCGTCCCTGGGACCGTTCAAGGCCAGGTTGGATGAGGCTTTGAACAACCTGATCCAGTGGAAGGTGTCTCTGCCCATGGCAGGAGGTTTGGAACTGGATGATCTTTAAAATTCCTTCCAACCCAAGCCATTCTATCATTCTATTAGCAAAACTCAGTAACGCACTTTGATCCCAAATAGCCAATAGATAAATTTGCTTCCACTAGTTGGACAGCAGATAATATTTTATATACACTGTGTGCTTGCCTGTTACGTCTTCTGTGGATTTTATATGAAGAAGAAGAATACGCACAAAGAACTTAATTCTGAATCAATGCTCCTGTGGCACTGTAGCTATCAGTATTGAAATATTTACTACTAAAATTTGCAATTTAGGCTCTGAATTGTACTTCATTGGTAAGATTTCTTTCCTACTGAACTATTAGGCATTTTCAGGTATAATTTAGAATAGTGTAAACCTGATTATTTTCTCAGTTAATACTGATTTGAAGTTTGCTGCCATGTAGGATTCATTTCATTAGTCTTGGTGTATTTCTTTGTGCAGAACAAAAGAGAATAGGGTTTTATTATTACTCTGTGAGAATTAACTTTCTCTAGGGAAAGTTTCTTGACCTCTGCTGGTTCCTAACTCGCATCTGGAAGTCAACAGATGTGTTTATTGACATCCACTCTGACCTCAGGAAAACAAACCAGCCCAAATAAGGGGAAAGAGAGAAACAATGGACACAAAGAGACTTAGCAACTGCGAGGGAAATGTTATAGTTAACAATGGGATTGGTATTCGAAGGCATTAATAGAAATCTGCACTTTCTAAGTGAGCTTTAAGCTTAGGTGGCCCTAAGATTACTGAATCTGGATGGAGTTCGGCTTTTAATGAGGCTTTTTACAAAATAATTGAAGACTTCACCTCCAAAAGAAAACATAAGCTTAAGCTGTATAACTTCTTCAAAAGTCTGTATTTAATAACAATCAAAAAAAATTAATCTGAGTTAAATGCATGTGAGGGTTTAAAGCAGATATGCCAAAGCAATTATCTGAATTCATATCATTCATAAGAGCAATTTTTGTAAGCTAGGGGAGTATCCTTTAATTCCAGATAAAGGTGTCCACACAGGGGTTTACTGCAATTTAGCTCCTCCATGGCATCCTGCTAAGTGATCATTACTCTGTTCATTCAGAAAACTTACTAGTTAGTCCAGAATATCTCTGCAGACTCGTTCTTGGAGGTGGTTTAGCCGTAGTTAGAATTGTATCAGTAAAACTCATTCCTCAAATGCAGGATTGGTCTCAAAATAATGCCAACCAAATGCCTGGTTCAGGTGTACTGAAACCAAACTAGAACTGAGATTCCTGGAATTTAGCAGACCAGAAACATCATCATGACACCACCTAGAAAGGAAAGAGATTAAGATGCAGAGAGCGTGCGTGAATTGTTTTCCATAATGAAATTTTCTTTCTCTGCCTGCCTGTAAAGACAGTTCAATGGATAGAAGTGTTCTTTCTATGCTTGTGTGGAAGTACCTAAGATGAAACAAGCGCTTATTGAATGTTTACGTTACTGCTGGTACAAGTCAGTTAATCACCTCAATAGGATCTTTCTTCTTCTCTTCCAGGAGGCTTCACTGTCCCAGAAATTATATCCACATACAGCTCTTTTTCACTTTTATCTTAAAAGCTGTTGCCATTTTCATTAAGGATGCTGTCCTTTTCCAAAGGGAAGACATTGATCATTGCAGCTTATCCACAGTAAGCACAGGAAAAGCAGCCGACTGTGATTCTCTATTTTTTTTTCATATCATCTATAAATGGTTTAACTTTTTACTACTTACTATTTTCCCCTTCCCCTTGTATTGAAAATGATATAGTTCCTTTATTCAGAATGTTTTATCGATATGTGAGCACCTTACATCCTTCTACGTTCCGATTCTATCAGTTTGTGATCCCGTAATATTCTAAATCAGATATAGACTTAGTCAAAGAAAAATGTAGTATTGTTATGCTGTTGTCCTTATATAATCTGAAGCCTCAAACTGAAGGTCTCAAGTACCCCATGACACAAATTTTAAAAGATATTTCTTCTGGAAATGCTAGATTTCATGTCCTGACAGGAAGTTCTCAATTGCAAACCACAAGATGTGTGAGGTACTAGGCAATCAACTTAGCTTTGGTCCAGCCGCAAACACTGGCAACACGACAAGGGTTTTCAAACAGAGGTTTAGGGGATGATTCTGCTGCATTACTCATGGTCACGTGAAAAATTGAAACTGCGCTTGAGTAGGAAAGTGAAATACGACAGGTCTTTAAATATAACTTTCTCCAAGGTCTGTGGAGCATTTGACTACACTCCTAGAAACTACACTGAAGGTAGTGAGTGCATTTGTAGGAGAAATCACGTGCTTGGGAGACCACACTATATTTCTAGCATAGAGAGATAAATTAAAATACAGTAGAGAATCCAAGCTATTATAATGGTTAAAGTCTCACTGTGTAGAAAACCATATTACATCTGAAGTTTTCCCTTTAAGCATGCATGCAATTGTGAGATCTTCATTGTAGATCTCAGCTGGAATTATCAATGCTGACTGCCCCTGAAGATCAAAGACGTTTATGCACAAGTAATACCAAAGCTTTGACTTTCTTGTTCTCTAGACTGAATGCAAGATCTCAGTTGTATTTTGTCACTACTTCATGATGACCAATTTCATGTGGCTGCTAGTAGAGGCTCTTTACCTGAACTGTCTCCTACTTTCATCCCTTTCTCATGGAAGAAGGTACTTTTGGTGGCTTGTTCTGTTTGGCTGGGGTAAGTAAGGCTTTTACATGAAATAAATAGAAGGAAAGATATTACTAAAGGCTTGATCCGTCCTGTTAAAAATACTGGATGTGGGATCAGTCTGCCTGATTCAAGTGCCCAACTTGGGTGTTGCTTTGATTTTATTTTCGCATGGATACCAATAAGGAATGATTTAATTTTGTAAAATAATGGTATTAAAATTCCTCTGAAATACATGGAAAATTAAATACATTTGGGAACCCACAGAGAGACAGGATTTCTATCCACTAAATAATAGCACAGATATGAGACAGGAACATCTTCATTCATTTTTGTTGTAATCTGCAATAAGCCTAATTCTTCAAAACTTTGTGGTGGCTCACAAATCAGAAATTAAGTGGCTGAGTGCACAAAGCTGCAGTGGAAAGGAAAAAAAAGAGAACTCCTATATAGCAGATAAGTGCACACATCCAGGGGATTTTTGGATCAGTTCAGGGAGGCAGTCCATGCATATTGCCACAAAATATTAATGTAGGCCTGACAACTAAGCAAACTGAATTTCTTTTTTGTGTTTTAGGGAGATTTCAAATGTCTTTTTAGGATGGTTCAAGACAGAGAGTGCCAAATTCTGTGTTTGTAAAGTGCTACTATTATTTTAAGATGTGGTAAATGCTCTTCCCCAGTATTTTATCATGTAAAAAGCACATTTGTTACATGAAACTGTTTTTTAATGTGTTATCTGCATGCAGGTGCTTACTTCAAATGAGATCACTCAGGTGAATTTTGTTTATGTTAGTAAGAAGCTGCGAGTTCAGGTCTCTGTAGCAGAGCAGTATTGTGGAGAAAGTGTGTCCCTTTGTATCCTGAGTGATTCATAATCACCAAATATTCAATGCCATAACTTCTTTCATTCCTTCAGGGGTGCTAGATTTTGTTTTAGATTTATATTGTGAGTTTAAAGCCGCTTCTGTTACATGAACCGTCCACAAAGAATAACTCTCCAGTTCAGAAAATGAGATCTGTCTCATCACAACAGAGTTTCAGTAGACAAGATTTGCATTAACTGATGAAATCAGACAACTCCAGTTCTTGTTTAACTGTCCAACAGGTTTTCCAACAGTTTTCACCCTTATCTGGATATTAACCAAACTCTACTTTGAAGACACAGCGTAAGTTGTTGTTTCCTACATTATTCTAGATTCCTGGGTAATATTTTTAAATTGACAGTGATGAAGGCTTATGTAATTTCAATTACACAGGAAAATAACATCAGTATAATACCTACCTTGCCCTATACTAAGAAGTTTACCTCATTGCTCTCCATAACTACCTGAAAGGAGGTTGTGGAGAGGAGGGAGCTGGGCTCTTCTCCCAAGTGNTCTGTCGTGGAGTTCTGCATTTCCATCCCTCTGTGGATGTAGTGAGTACAAATTCCAGTCTCCCTTAGAGTATATGATATTGCCATAATACACTCTGATAGGGAGAGTTTTTTCCATGAACCTGAAATACTTCTTTGTGCTGCAGGAATTCTAATCACTTAAATAAAGTAAGAAAGAAAAATTTTAAGACTTACTGATACAAAACACCTTTAGAAGCTTTTTTAAGCTTGGAATGCTCATTGTTTTATACTGACAGAATGTTTCATGACTTGAGTAAGTCTTTTTGCTATATCTTTTTATCAATCATGGCATTAACTGTTCAAGTCTTTCGTCTGAGTTGTTACACCCGTGGCTGTCCCTGAACACATCAAGATCATTACTGCTTTTTGAAAAGAGTAGGGTAATCTCTAAAGAGTATAACTTATTCAAAGCAGAGTTTAAATATTTGGATATTTGTGCTGTACCTGTGTTTCCCTAAAAATCTCTCTCTTCAGATATTCACTGACATTGCAAGTTGTTCTTTTGATTGTAGTGATTTCCTACACAGCTTTTCTAAACTTGCTGTTATTTTTTCAGATGCTGGGACATTAATCAAGGCTCTCCATACTGGTGGCTAATCAAAGGACCTATTATCATTTCTGTTGGGGTAGGTGCTTCCAAGTTTACCAACAATAATTAGAAAAGGCTTTTAAATGAAAATAAAATCTGGTTACTCTTTGCTGAAATGTTGTTTGAAATAAGCAAGAGGAATGACAGAATTTCTAATTTAATCTTCCCTATGTCCAATGCAAACTAAAAAGAGACAAGGGAAGTGTACAAATTATGTAATAATTGAAGTAAACATATAGTTTTTAATTGTAAAAATCACATTAAAAAGTAACTTTTTCTTTTCTTTTTTTCTCCCCTAATATTTTCAACAGGTCAATTTTGTCCTATTTATCAATATCATCAGAATTTTGCTGAAAAAACTAGACCCTAGACAAATCAACTTCAACAACTCTTCTCAGTACAGGTGATGTATGGACTAAGTATGAAACCATAAGTCTTCTTTTAACTATGAAAATATATACCACCTTTTCTAAATAGAGAAGCACATGTCCAGGGTCACAGAGAGGCTCAGGTTGGCTGGCATTAAATTTCAGAAATGCCCAACCATGTTCCATTCCCAAGGAAACTAGTCAAAATATGACACTCATCTCATCCTATTTATCAATATCATCAGAATTTTGCTGAAAAAACTAGACCCTAGACAAATCAACTTCAACAACTCTTCTCAGTACAGGTGATGTATGGACTAAGTATGAAACCATAAGTCTTCTTTTAACTATGAAAATATATACCACCTTTTCTAAATAGAGAAGCACATGTCCAGGGTCACAGAGAGGCTCAGGTTGGCTGGCATTAAATTTCAGAAATGCCCAACCATGTTCCATTCCCAAGGAAACTAGTCAAAATATGACACTCATCTCACCTAACACATGCCATCTAAAAGGTATTCATAGAATCATAGAATTACCATGTTGGAAAAGACCTACCATATCATCTAGTACAACCATTCCTATCAATCACCATTCAGATCAGTTCAGATTCATTTATTGAATCCACATTTGATCTCTGATTTAGGCAGGATAAATTGTCCTCTATAGAGGCTTTCCCTTTTTGTGGGCTATAAAGGGAGCCTGCCTATCACTTCCATTGTATTTACTTAGAAAAGAACATTGCATTTTCAATGGCTTTTATGGAGCAAAATATGTTACACTCCTACGTGTTTTCCCAAACTGCAACCTCATTGAGAAAGACAGAACATCAAATCACTGTAGCGCCAAGGACATTGCATTACCAATAAGGCAATAAACACCAGAAATCCATTTCCAGCTGGTTTCTCATTATGCTTTCTGCCCAGCACCATAGTCCAAAGAGACATAAACTTCTCGTGTAGGTATTTAGATCCCCTTTTTAACTTCTTTATATGACTATTGCATATTGCATGCACTAGTCTTTATTCAGAAAAATAACCTTACCTTACTTCTTCTCGTGTCCTATGCTTAGACGTCTCTCCAGGTCAACTCTACTTCTAATCCCTTTATTTGGAACTCATTATATTGTCTTCAACTTCCTTCCGGAATATACCAGCCTAGGGATTCGGCTTTACTTAGAACTCTGCGTTGGATCTTTTCAGGTAAAATGTCTGCAGAGGCTTCGGTTCCTTCCCAGAGGATTTTCTAATTTAATCTAGTGTCCACACGACAGCTATTCTTGTGCAAAAAAATCACTGAATACTAAAGACAGTGTCTTTTTATAGTGTTTGTGGTTCTCTGCTGAGTTATGATATCTGAAGGTGCGACCTAAAACTTACCTGGCTGTAGGCTGGACTGTATTTGCAGATTTTTCAAATACAAGGCTAAGTCTTTCAGATGTATTCATAAATTGGATTGCAGAAGTCAAGCATAGAAAACCTCCTTTGTTACAACTGGTATCTCACAAACCTTCCTTGACTTCACGGAAAAGTTGAGGTTGATTTTGGCTGATGTGAAGTTATCCAGGGGCGATCAAAGCTGAAAATTCAGCCACTTGCTGGTTCTTTGGCAAATAATAAATTGATAGGCAAACAGACAAATATCAAATAGTGTCCAGTGCACATACCAAACCCATACAGACTACTGCCATGAGAAGTGTTTGTTTCTCATCCTGGGTCAACCAAATACTTGGGTTGCCCCCAGCTGCTCTGAATTGCCACACTGAGCATTGACACGAAGATGAGGAGCTCCTTGCCAACTAGAGCAGCTATTGTGGCTGCTCTGACGTACCCTCCAGGTGGTTTTACTACCTTTCCCTGTGCTCTATCTCACAGTCCACAAGAACCAACTGTGGGAAATCCCATCAAACTTCACAAGGGAGGGTTTCTCCCTTTGAAAGGTTAAACAACATCATTTGTCACTAAGCATCACCAAAAAACCATCAGCTGTGCTGGTTTATTCCTCTTGCAGATTTAACCTCTCATATCAATCCTGTCCAATAAATCCTTGCATATCCTGACCTGGAGTTAATTAACAATGTAAGGAATAAGTTAACAGAATAAAAGGGTGAGATGTTTAGCTGGTGTCTGATTTTCCTGGGTTTGTCTCAATTAAGAATCTTAACAGATGCGTTCAGTAAGCGACAGTTTGATCTCATCTGATTTATAGTGGAAAGGCAGAGGAGCTGACTAGAAAGCAGTAGGAGCTCCATACCTGGATCTCCTCACCAAGTCTGTGTTTCCTTGTTGATTTACACTTTGTAAAGAATTAACTCACCGTGAGTTTGGTTGCAGAACTGAACGCACTTTATCAAGCATGTTGTGGGAGATCTTCAGTTGCTATGTGACTTGTTATTGTGAATAATATTGCATTACTGACTTGGATGAAATGCCACTAACTGACTGGTTATCTCGGTGATAGGCTTTCTTGGAGATACATAAGGAATTTTCAAGTGTATAATGATACTCCAGCTTACAATGACACTCATTAATTCCCACACACAGCATCGTCATGAAATCATATAGGGCAAGTGGCCTTTTCAAACTGTGCTAACACTCAACCCCTTTTTTTTCACTTTTTCAGGGGTTTATTGTAGCAGTTCTCTACTGTTTCCTGAACCATGAGGTAAGGAAAATATATCCTTTACAATATAGCTTTCACTGGCAGATATATAGAGTTAATAACTACTTTCATACAAACAGATAATCAAATCTTCTGGTTGTCTGTTAACATGGGAATCAATGAAGCTGAATTTCATTTAAATTATCATTATGGGAATGAAGCCATCTAGTGGAGAAACACACTCTTACTGCTTTGCTGTTCCATCCAGCATTTTTTAACCTTCCTTCTTATTTTTGTACCATGACAAGGCTTAGGAAACCTGTGCTAGGTCTAGACGTGAAAGTATAAGCCATTGCAGTGATGCAAAGAGACCTCTAGGTGCCTGAAGCCTGCAGTTGAGTTAGAAAGCATTTAAATTTATGCTGCTTGTCCCATATCAAAATATTTTCTAGTACTTTTAACATGTTCATGAATCTCCCCAGTATTTCTTCATGTGGATAAATCTATTTGATTATCTAAGTCTGGGTTCTACTGTCAAAAGGACATGACATCAGCCTCTGGGTGATCTTTTGTCTACTAGCTAGAAAAGGGACCTAGAGAAATTATCTTGGACTGATATATCTAATTTTTACCCTTATCTAGCCATCATTTCTGTCTTTCCTTTTTCCCAACCAGTCTCCTCACCAGCAGTATTTGACCACAAAATAACGTTCTCCTCTTCTTTTGAGGTCCAAACCGAAATTGGTCGGAGGTGGCACGGAAAGAGATACGGGATTATGCCGATGAGGAGGAGGATGAGGTGGACTGTGCCATCTAGTTCTGGAGTAAAAATGACCACATCCGTGTGCTAAAGATGGCTTCAGGATCTGGATAAATCACATCTAAGAGTCTGAATAGAAAAAAAAAGAAACAACAAACACACCAAAAAAACCCACCAAGTATAGTGATTGCGGTTGACACTGAGTAGAGAAGGATCCTCTTCTGCAGCAGTCGTGCTCACCAGACATCTTTTTGCAGGACAAATATTGGATCAATAGATTAAACACTGACTGGTTGATCAAAATGTCCCTCTCATCGATATTCTATACATCGTAGCAAACACAAAAATCACCTTGATTCACTTTGTGTGCATTTTCATTAATGAACAAGCATATTATCTCTAGGGAGTGGACACCAGCAGTACCTTTCCCTGACAACATAGATGACCAGACCTGTGGAAACTGATATTCAGTCCTCATGCAACGGGAAATGGAATCTATCCAGCTTGTGCAAGCTTTATTCCTTGTTTTGAATCACTAGACGCGCAAAAAAGGAAGCCAAATGTTTTGTTGAACTTCAAACCAAGGATTTATATTGTCTTTTAAATTGTCTCTTTAGAAGCAAAAATATTCAAAGCTCAAGAGAAAACCTAACACATTCTCATATTCTAGTGTTATTCTAATAGCTACAAGTTAGGAAATTTCTGGTAGTAAAGTAGCAGCAAGTAGAGGAGTTGGGAAGGACAAGGCCCTATAAGATAATCATTAAGGAATAACTCTTCTTTGCAAGTAAATTAATAAGAAAAGCAAATATTTACACAAAAAAGAATAAGACCCATGGGAGATGGATTAGGAGATCGCTAGGAGTACTGTTAAGTATTTTCTTATGCGTGACTATATTCGCTGTCCAGTGTTGTAAAAGATTCAGAAGCTTGAAATAAACTTGTATGCCCAGTGATTATACCGCAGGGGTTTGGTTTGAGTGTATTAGTTGGTTTTTTTGTTGTTGTTTTGGGGTTGATAAATGGATTGATTAACTTCTTTGATGGGAATATCAGGGCTTGGAAAGGAGTGAAGAAAGCTAAACTGTACTGAACACTGAGATCTATCAGACCAATATTTTCATGCTGCTTGTCTGGGCATCGCAGGGAGCTGCCAGCTCCACTCAGACAACAGAAATTATAATAAAGTGGAGCCACCTTTGTTTTACCTCTGCTGTATCTATGTAATTACAACTAACATGGACAAGTGGGAATGGTTGGATTCAATGATCCGATGGGTCTTTTCCAACCTGGTAAGTCTATGAAGTGGAATATTATGCCACCTAGTTTTTGTGTAAAAGCTGACCACAAAGGAGGTGTTTTCCTTTATCCATTGAATAAAAATAAAAAAGGAGGGTTTTTTTTCCCTCCAGCCTGTGAAAACCACAGCAACAGTTGAATTCATATCTGTGGCTGGGGGAAGATGCTGAGGGAGCAGTGGGAGGAGAGTGGTTATTTACCTTTCTGCAGTGACCCCTTGGAACACATAGGACAGCGTAGGATGGAAGCGATTGTTTATTTCAGTTTCCTCTCTTTATTAAGAAGTATTCAAGTTGAGACAAATGGAAAGCACACATTGAATGAGTGGTGATCTCTTGAAAATGGAACACTAACGGAGAGATGGATTTGCACGTTTTTCCATGCTATATAGCATTCAGCTAATGTGAAAAGCTGGCCTAACCTGTAAGCATGAGCGTCAAGGCAGCGGAATGAATCTTCTGTCTTAGAGACGGAAGTTTCTAAACCTCCAAAAGATCATAGTCTCTACCAGCTAGAGCCCAGAGGAACAGTTCAACTTAGTAGTCTAAATTTTATTCTTCTCTACCCATGCGTGCTTAGATAGAAAATTTCCTACAGCTGCTGCATTTCTATTGTTGTATAACTGAGGAAAATAATTGGGAAGATGCAAATTTACTCTGAAGACCATCACAATCCATGACTGGAAGATAAAAGAAGAGGTGAAATATACCAAATAAAATCATTTCTTCTGCCGCGCCATTGTCGGGTTCAGCTGATTTCTGAATGGGTGGCAGCGTCCTCTTATCTCCATGTCTTAAGCAGTGATATAACGTGTCATATTAAGCCTCTTGTAAATCTTGACTGTATCAATCGGATTTTATGGCTTGTAATTAAGTCTTGCAGTTCTGAAAGGGTATTATCATGACGACTTTGACATTGACCGGACACATTAGTAAAAGATATGAAGGCACACGAATACGTGAACTTCTCAGGGCTCTTGTTCTCTGCTTTTACTTCTGAATCAAGAATACCAGCAGGCTGTCAAAATAATTTCCAGTGGCCTTTTATCATATATTAGTATAGACTATAGTATATAGTATAGACAATTATTTGTATCTGTGGCATCAATTCTGACATAAATAGGGCTATCAAAAACTAAGTCTTTGTCCTTTCCTAGTCATCTCTGATTTTTCTAACCTGAACAGTGGCAGGAATCTTCAGAGATCATTTAATTCCTCCTGAAATAAATAGCCACTATAGGGAGAATGTTTTCCTGTGGGGTAGCTGAAACTGGAAATGGAAGTGGCTAAAATCAGAATAAACTATTTAATTACAATCTTACCATCAGTTACGACCAGATATAACACAGACATTAAGGCTACATTACATTTGTAACAAATTTAATCCTGTTTATAAATAGTAAAGCAGAGCACTAAGAGATTTTCTGTTTTTCAGGAAGGGAGTTGCATCGAGCTTAAATAGCTTAATATTAGCTTAGGAATACGTGGAAACTTATTGCATAAGATTATGGGTTTGCATGTTCTTGTCTGTCACATGAAAAGTTTGATAAAACAGGTATGAAAAGTGCGAATACCAGAAACTCCTTAACCTTTAAAGAATAAATTATGCTAAGTGTGATTTACTTTCGCTTGGAGAAGAGCCAGAGCAATGAAATCTGACCCGAAGATAGAGAATAATTTACAGGGTGTGCAAATTTCTACAGGATTTATGCTGCAATGAGTGAAGACAGAAATAAATCAGAGCTTCCAGGCGTGGTGCCTGAGCCGATCCTACCACAGGCTGCAGCTGAAAAAAAAAGATCAATAGTTTTAGGTGCATCTGCCAGGTTTCTGCCAGCTTAGGTGCAACTTAAGTCATTTAGAACTGGCTTTTATGTTGAATCACAACCAGCTGTGTGACATTGATTAACTTATCTCCTTCTAGCCTCAAAGACAGCTGCCAGATTTGTAAAAATAAGTAATATTTCTGTCAGCTAATATTTCTGTCATTACTAAGAATCCCATCTTACTTTAATTTTTTTCTTAAAACTCAGATCATTTTTTTTAAAGCCACATATTCAGGTACCATTTTCCGTTAGGCTGTTGTCTCTCAGTTTTGTCCTAAATTATTGTATCTTTTCTCAGCAAGCTGATCACCCTGTTATAAAGTTTTTCTTCTTTTCCTGTCTAGCTTAGTGCCTTACACTGCATCCCCACGCAGTATAACTGTTAATAACTTCAGTGGCAATCAACAGCAATGGTAGCAACTCTCTTGCTAGCAGTATATATTTTATACTTTATATTAACAAAATAGAATCATAGAATCACCAGGTTGGAAGAGACCCAATGGATCATCGAGTCCAACCATTCCCATCAAACACTAAACCATGTCCCTCAGGACCCTGTCCACCTGTGCCTTAAACAGCTCCAAGGAAGGTGAATCAACCCCCTCCCTGGGCAGCCTGTTCCAATGCCCAATGACCCTTTCTATGAAAAACTCCCTCCTAATCTCTAGCCTAAATCTCCCCTGGCAGATAAAATGATGCATCGTATAATGACTAACAGTGTACACTTGTGGTCCTTCTGTCTTAATGTAAGATCAAGGCGGCCTTACTAATATTATTTGTACAGCGTGAAATTCTTGATACGTCTGCCCAGGGATGCCCAACAGGGGTAAGGATGTTGGCTTTATTGTAAGATATTGTAGAGAACAGAAAAGAGAAAAATCTTAGAAGTGGCCCAAAGTGTTCAGTGAGCTTTAGACTGATTATCTTAATAAAAACTCTATTGGTAAAATTTGTCATCTAAGTCAATTTGCATGTGAAATCTTTCTGGGTATTAAGATCCCAGATCAGAAATGGTGTGACCAGCAGGTCCAGGGAGGTTCTTCTCCCTCTGTACTCAGCACTGGTGAGACCGCTCCTCGAATCCTGGGGTCAGGATGACTTTTTCCTCAAGTGATTAGGCTGTTTAACCTGCAGAGGACAGTTCAGTTGCCTGTTACACTCCTCTGTACTGTTTATTTATTTTAATCTAAAATCAACTGCTCCACTAGATGGCAGCCGGGACCTTCACAGATCTCATCCTGCTGAAAACGGATTTTACTTTTGACAGATTCCCTTGACATTTACAATTAAGATGTTCTGTTCAGTGGGTGAATTATTCCACTTTCTTTCTAGTGAGACTCTCAGCATTCAGTACAGCACCAATAGACTCCACTATCCATCCTAAAGCCAAGATGTGGCGTCTTCCTTTCCTTCTCTCCTTGCCTGGGATTGCTGAAATGATCAGAAAGGCACCCAGAGGCCTCTCTGCAGGGCAGTCCCACGTTTTTAAACTGGATATCCCTTCTTAGAGCAAACCCTTGAGACCCTTGAGGCCAGCTAGGCAGGCTGTACAGTCTGTGAGACTGCAAGTGTGGATTCAAGGATGGATGAAGCTCATCCTGAGCATGGTCTACAGGCTCCTGGACCACTAGATACTACTTCAGGGCAGCCTGCACCTAGATCAGCTGCAGTTGTACTGATGTTTAGCCAGTTGAACCCACCCAACATGATCTTGTATATAGAGACAACTAACAGGGAGTTGTGAGTGTTCTCTGCCCTCCCTTTACTGACACTGTGGAAAATTACAGATTTTCAAGACTACCTTAGACTCCTCAAAGATATTTCTCACCAGGCATAACCAGTTTTACTATTGTCTTACCAGCCAGCTGTTTGGTTTGGCACCCTCAAGGTACCTCATGAGTGTCCTCCTGCACTTAGGATGCGTCAGCACCTCGCAAGATGTGTCAGGGCTCACATCCAGGAGACTCTCAGACACCTGCACAGATGTGCAGATCCATAGACACGTGACAATTTGTGTGCCTTGGGGCATTTGCCCTGGCATTTCCAAAATATATCTGTGTGTGCTGGATCCATTGCTGATCAGGAATCATTGCTTGTGGCAGCCAATATTATAATGGATTAGCAAAGTGATAATCTGTCTCTCTCTGTAGTCTGATCCTTAGAGGATTCCTGGACATAATAAAAACCAAAATTACAGTCCAGCCTTGCTCTTAAGTGCAAGTGTTAGCTTAGTGACAGGATGAATTCCCCCTGTGCCTTTTCACATGTGTATTTCTCTAACAAAACTACCCAGAGAATCCCAAAGACTTTTCATTACTTACATTAAGCAGGTGCTTACCTATTCTGCTGGTTTATGCCATTTGCTTTATTGTTTCTGGCATTTGCATGGGCACGGGACAAAATAGACTGAAGCAACCAGGTGGAAGCGCTGTCTATCTTCATCCCTTATCTTTTAATGCATCTCTTCTCCTGAATGCCCTTTCAGAAACTCAGTAACAAATGGAAAGTAACTTTAAAATACTGGTTGGGTTTTGATCTTGGTCTCCGTCGGCTTTAAAAGCTTTGGAAAAAAACCAAAACAACCTAGAGTAGCTTTTAATAAAGTAGCAACTATTGGAGCACCAGCAATTTTATTTCCTCCTGGAGACACCATAAATAATATAATATAATTTAATTTGATTAATTCACAACTCACATGTAAAATTGCAGGATTCTTTTTCTTTTTCTCTTTCTCTTTACCTTCTCCCCCCCCCCCCCCCCTTTTCTTTTCCCCTTACTTTCCTTTTGGCACTTGCATTCTTCAGATTTTGAAAACAATTGAGATGCTTTTAGCAGGAACCAGTTACCTCCGTACCCAGCCAGAACAACTGCCAGAACATTGGTACCTCGGCTTCTGACATGTGATGGAAAGGAACATTTGGTGAGTCATATAATGACACGCTGAGACAAAAGGGAAGCTAAATTCCTCTCATTTTCTTGCTCTTTTTCTTCATAGCTGATTGCTTAGGATCTGGTCATGAACATTTCTGTTTGTACTGCACTCGTCTGTCTTTATAGTCACATATTTGAATGACAAAATATTAAAATTACAGAAAGGAAAACGATGAATGTTTCCATTACAGCTGGCTGGTACATTCTTTTAATGATTTCTTGGTTGGCTTTGGAGGCCAGAATGTGTGTCAAAAATTGTTCCTCAATGAAAACAAGATGTTTTGCACAGGTTATTAATTTTGAAGAAGGATGATCAATTTTGTCCTGGAATGTTTGATCTATCTGAAAAAATATCACACCTGATGATTACAATACAGATTAATTCCATGAAATAGTTTGGAATGTTTTACTTTTGTGTCTTCTTTAGGGTTCCATGAAGTTTTTGAACGGACATTTGCTTAATACTGCTTTTGCTTATGACATAATAGATAGAAGATTTTTTTTCCCTGTGAGGGTGGTGAGGCCCTGGTTGCCCAGAGGAGTTGAGGATGTCCCATCCCTGGAGGTGTTCAAGGCCGGGTATTCCAAGGCCTTGAGAAACCTGATCCAGCGGAAGGTATCCCTGTCTAAGGCTTGGGGCTTGGAATTGGATTATCTTTAAGGCCTTTTCCAACTCAAACCAATCTATGATTCCATGATAACAGCAATTCACAAAGATGGGTTATTCCTCAGTCATTTGACACTATTTGAGAACATTGATCGGCAGCTTAATTTCAAGGAGGAGATTTTTTGAGAAATGGTAAATTCTTCATTTCCTTTTCCTCAAAGGAAAAATATAGGATTTTTTTCCCCCCCAGTATGTAAAAATCATAGAATCATAGAATCACCAGGTTGGAAGAGACCCATCAGATCATGGAGTCCAACCATTCCTATCAAACACTAAACCAGGTCCCTCAGCTCCTCGTTCACCTGTGCCTTAAACACCTCCAGGGAAGGTGAATCAACCCCCTCCCTGGGCAGCCTGTTCCAGTGCCCAATGACCCTTTCTGTGAAGAATTTTTTCCTAATGTCCATCCTAAATCCCCCGTGGCAGAGCTTGAGGCCATTCCCCCTCGTCCTGTCCCCTGTCACTTGGGAGAAGAGCCCAGCTCCCTCCTCTCCACAACCTCCTTTCAGGTAGTTGTAGAGAGCAATGAGGTCTCCCCTC